>CM042423.1:1727468-1739968 GCA_023634145.1 Thymallus thymallus
CTTCTCCTCTCCCTCTCCTTCTCCTCCCCCTCTCCTTCTCCTCCCCCTCTCCCTCGCTAATTTTTGTTCTGAAAATTTGAAAAAGACAGAACAGACCGAACACTTCGGCCTGAATATCAGCGTGTCACTTTCATTAGAGAAAGACTGACACAGACACACATGCACACACTCCACATATACACACTATCTCCTCCCTCTCCTCCCTCTATCCCCTCTCACCCCTCTATCCCCTCTCCTCCCTCTCCTCCCTCTCCTCCCTCTATCCCCTCTCCTCCCTCTATCCCCTCTCCTCTCTCCCCTCCCTCTATCCCCTCTCCTCCCTCTCCTCCCTCTCCTCCCTCTATCCCCTCTCCTCCCTCTATCCCCTCTCCTCCCTCTCCTCTCTCTCCTCCCTCTATCCCCTCTCCTCCCTCTCCTCCCTCTCCTCCCTCTATCCCCTCTCCTCCCTCTCCTCCCTCTCCTCCCTCTATCCCCTCTCCTCCCTCTCCTCCCTCTATCCCCTCTCCTCCCTCTATCCCCTCTCCTCCCTCTCCTCCCTCTCCTCCCTCTCCTCTCTCTATCCCCTCTCCTCCCTCTTCTCCCTCTCCTCCCTCTATCCCCTCTCCTCCCTCTATCCCCTCTCCTCTCTCTCCTCCCTCTATCCCCTCTCCTCCCTCTCCTCCCTCTCCTCCCTCTATCCCCTCTCCTCCCTCTCCTCCCTCTCCTCCCTCTATCCCCTCTCCTCCCTCTATCCCCTCTCCTCCCTCTATCCCCTCTCCTCCCTCTATCCCCTCTCCTCCCTCTCCTCTCTCTCCTCCCTCTCCTCCCTCTATCCCCTCTCCTCCCTCTCCTCCCTCTCCTCCCTCTATCCCCTCTCCTCCCTCTATCTCGTTAGTGGGAAACACCTTCCCACTAACGAGATTGACAACATGCTAACATCCAACCTCAAAATATAATTGGAAAAACCAAAGCCTGTAACATTGTCCCTCAATTGCCTCAATTTTCACTGTGAGAGACATCGTGACTTTATAGAGTCCCTGACTCACTCCTTCTCCTCTCCCTCTCCTTCTCCTCCCCCTCTCCTTCTCCTCCCCCTCTCCCTCGCTAATTTTTGTTCTGAAAATTTGAAAAAGACAGAACAGACCGAACACTTCGGCCTGAATATCAGCGTGTCACTTTCATTAGAGAAAGACTGACACAGACACACATGCACACACTCCACATATACACACTATCTCCTCCCTCTCCTCCCTCTATCCCCTCTCACCCCTCTATCCCCTCTCCTCCCTCTCCTCCCTCTCCTCCCTCTATCCCCTCTCCTCCCTCTATCCCCTCTCCTCTCTCCCCTCCCTCTATCCCCTCTCCTCCCTCTCCTCCCTCTCCTCCCTCTATCCCCTCTCCTCCCTCTATCCCCTCTCCTCCCTCTCCTCTCTCTCCTCCCTCTATCCCCTCTCCTCCCTCTCCTCCCTCTCCTCCCTCTATCCCCTCTCCTCCCTCTCCTCCCTCTCCTCCCTCTATCCCCTCTCCTCCCTCTCCTCCCTCTATCCCCTCTCCTCCCTCTATCCCCTCTCCTCCCTCTCCTCCCTCTCCTCCCTCTCCTCTCTCTATCCCCTCTCCTCCCTCTTCTCCCTCTCCTCCCTCTATCCCCTCTCCTCCCTCTATCCCCTCTCCTCTCTCTCCTCCCTCTATCCCCTCTCCTCCCTCTCCTCCCTCTCCTCCCTCTATCCCCTCTCCTCCCTCTCCTCCCTCTCCTCCCTCTATCCCCTCTCCTCCCTCTATCCCCTCTCCTCCCTCTATCCCCTCTCCTCCCTCTATCCCCTCTCCTCCCTCTCCTCTCTCTCCTCCCTCTATCCCCTCTCCTCCCTCTCCTCCCTCTATCCCCTCTCCTCCCTCTCCTCCCTCTATCCCCTCTCCTCCCTCTATCCCCTCTCCTCCCTCTCCTCCCTCTCCTCCCTCTCCTCTCTCTATCCCCTCTCCTCCCTCTTCTCCCTCTCCTCCCTCTATCCCCTCTCCTCCCTCTATCCCCTCTCCTCTCTCTCCTCCCTCTATCCCCTCTCCTCCCTCTCCTCCCTCTCCTCCCTCTATCCCCTCTCCTCCCTCTCCTCCCTCTCCTCCCTCTATCCCCTCTCCTCCCTCTATCCCCTCTCCTCCCTCTATCCCCTCTCCTCCCTCTCCTCCCTCTCCTCCCTCTATCCCCTCTCCTCCCTCTCCTCCCTCTCCTCCCTCTATCCCCTCTCCTCCCTCTATCCCCTCTCCTCCCTCTATCCCCTCTCCTCTCTCTCCTCCCTCTATCCCCTCTCCTCCCTCTCCTCCCTCTCCTCCCTCTATCCCCTCTCCTCCCTCTCCTCCCTCTCCTCCCTCTCCTCCCTCTATCCCCTCTCCTCCCTCTCCTCTCTCTCCTCCCTCTATCCCCTCTCCTCCCTCTATCCCCTCTCCTCCCTCTCCTCTCTCTCCTCCCTCTATCCCCTCTCCTCCCTCTATCCCCTCTCCTCCCTCTATCCCCTCTCCTCCCTCTCCTCCCTCTATCCCCTCTCCTCCCTCTATCCCCTCTCCTCCCTCTCCTCCCTCTCCTCCCTCTATCCCCTCTCCTCCCTCTCCTCCCTCTATCCCCTCTCCTCCCTCTATCCCCTCTCCTCCCTCTATCCCCTCTCCTCCCTCTCCTCCCTCTATCCCCTCTCCTCCCTCTCCTCCCTCTCCTCCCTCTCCTCCCTCTCCTCCCTCTCCTCCCTCTATCCCCTCTCCTCCCTCTATCCCCTCTCCTCCCTCTATCCCCTCTCCTCCCTCTATCCCCTCTCCCCCCTCTATCCCCTCTCCTCCCTCTATCCCCTCTCCTCCCTCTCCT
This sequence comes from Thymallus thymallus, assembly GCA_023634145.1. Lineage (NCBI taxonomy): Eukaryota > Metazoa > Chordata > Actinopteri > Salmoniformes > Salmonidae > Thymallus > Thymallus thymallus. Next base: position 1,730,290 of record CM042423.1, read on the forward strand.
CCCTCTCCTCCCTCTCCTCCCTCTCCTCCCTCTCCTCCCTCTATCCCCTCTCCTCCCTCTATCCCCTCTCCTCCCTCTATCCCCTCTCCTCCCTCTATCCCCTCTCCCCCCTCTATCCCCTCTCCTCCCTCTCCTCCCTCTATCCCCTCTCCTCCCTCTCCTCCCTCTCCTCCCTCTCCTCCCTCTATCCCCTCTCCTCCCTCTCCCCCCTCTATCCCCTCTCCTCCCTCTCCTCCCTCTCCTCCCTCTATCCCCTCTCCTCCCTCTCCTCCCTCTATCCCCTCTCCTCCCTCTCCTCCCTCTATCCCCTCTCCTCCCTCTCCTCCCTCTATCCCCTCTCCTCCCTCTCCTCCCTCTCCTCCCTCTATCCCCTCTCCTCCCTCTCCTCCCTCTATCCCCTCTCCTCCCTCTCCTCTCTCTCCTCCCTCTCCTCCCTCTATCCCCTCTCCTCCCTCTCCTCCCTCTATCCCCTCTCCTCCCTCTCCTCCCTCTATCCCCTCTCCTCCCTCTATCCCCTCTCCTCCCTCTATCCCCTCTCCTCCCTCTATCCCCTCTCCTCCCTCTATCCCCTCTCCTCCCTCTCCTCCCTCTCCTCCCTCTATCCCCTCTCCTCCCTCTCCTCCCTCTATCCCCTCTCCTTCCTCTCCTCTCTCTCCTCCCTCTCCTCCCTCTATCCCCTCTCCTCCCTCTCCTCCCTCTATCCCCTCTCCTCCCTCTATCCCCTCTCCTCCCTCTCCCCCCTCTATCCCCTCTCCTCTCTCTCCTCCCTCTCCTCCCTCTCCTCCCTCTATCCCCTCTCCTCCCTCTATCCCCTCTCCCCCCTCTCCTCCCTCTATCCCCTCTCCTCCCTCTCCTCCCTCTCCTCCCTCTATCCCCTCTCCTCCCTCTCCTCCCTCTATCCCCTCTCCTCCCTCTCCTCCCTCTCCTCCCTCTATCCCCTCTCCTCCCTCTCCTCCCTCTCCTCCCTCTATCCCCTCTCCTCCCTCTATCCCCTCTCCTCTCTCTCCTCCCTCTATCCCCTCTCCTCCCTCTCCTCCCTCTATCCCCTCTCCTCCCTCTCCTCCCTCTCCTCCCTCTCCTCCCTCTCCTCCCTCTCCTCCCTCTATCCCCTCTCCTCCCTCTCCTCCCTCTCCTCCCTCTCCTCCCTCTATCCACTCTCCTCCCTCTCCTCCCTCTCCTCCCTCTATCCCCTCTATCCCCTCTCCTCCCTCTATCCCCTCTCCTCCCTCTCCTCCCTCTCCTCCCTCTCCTCCCTCTCCTCCCTCTATCCCCTCTCCTCCCTCTATCCCCTCTCCTCCCTCTCCTCCCTCTCCTCCCTCTCCTCCCTCTATCCCCTGTATCCCCTCTCCTCCCTCTCCTCCCTCTCCTCCCTCTCCTCCCTCTATCCCCTCTATCCCCTCTCCTCCCTCTATCCCCTCTCCTCCCTCTCCTCCCTCTCCTCCCTCTCCTCCCTCTCCTCCCTCTATCCCCTCTCCTCCCTCTCCTCCCTCTCCTCCCTCTCCTCCCTCTCCTCCCTCTATCCCCTCTATCCCCTCTCCTCCCTCTCCTCCCTCTATCCCCTCTATCCCCTCTCCTCCCTCTCCTCCCTCTCCTCCCTCTCCTCCCTCTATCCCCTCTATCCCCTCTATCCCCTCTCCTCCCTCTCCTCCCTCTCCTCCCTCTCCTCCCTCTATCCCCTCTCCTCCCTCTATCCCCTCTCTTCCCTCTATCCCCTCTATCCCCTCTATCCCCTCTATCCCCTCTATCCCCTCTCTTCCCTCTATCCCCTCTCTTCCCTCTATCCCCTCTCCTCCCTCTCCTCCCTCTCCTCCCTCTATCCCCTCTCCTCCCTCTGTACAGAGAGACATGGTAAAAGCTTTAGACACACCAGCAGAAATCTTCTTTTCAATAAAAGATGTTTAATCATGGTAGTCATGCATACAGTATGAGAGAGGATGAAAGAGAGATCAAATGGGGAGGTCACAGGGGAGAGGGGGATTGAGAGAGAGAGAGAGAAGGAGAGAGAAGAAGGGGTGAGGTCGTTGGAGGGAAAGAGAACAAGATGATTGAGGATGAGATGAGGAGAGGAAACGGGGGAGAAGCCATGGATGAAAGCAGAGGGCGCTGGAATGAGATATATAGATATATAAAGAGCTAGAAGGATAAAGAGCTAGAAGGATAAAGAGCTAGAAGGAAGGATAAAGAGCTAGAAGGATAAAGAGCTAGAAGGAAGGATAAAGAGGTAGTAGGATAAAGAGCTAGAAGGAAGGATAAAGAGGTAGAAGGAAGGATAAAGAGCTAGAAGGATAAAGAGCTAGAAGGAAGGATAAAGAGCTAGAAGGAAGGATAAAGAGCTAGAAGAAAGGATAAAGAGCTAGAAGGAAGGATAAAGAGCTAGAAGAAAGGATAAAGAGCTAGAAGGATAAAGAGCTAGAAGGAAGGATAAAGAGCTAGAAGGATAAAGAGCTAGAAGGAAGGATAAAGAGCTAGAAGGAAGGATAAAGAGCTAGAAGGAAGGATAAAGAGCTAGTATGATAAAGAGCTAGAAGAAAGGATAAAGAGCTAGAAGGATAAAGAGCTAGAAGGATAAAGAGGTAGAAGGAAGGATAAAGAGCTAGAAGGAAGGATAAAGAGCTAGAAGGAAGGATAAAGAGCTAGAAGGAAGGATAAAGAGCTAGAAGGAAGGATAAAGAGCTAGTAGGATAAAGAGCTAGAAGGATAAAGAGCTAGAAGGAAGGATAAAGAGCTAGTAGGATAAAGAGCTAGAAGGATAAAGAGCTAGAAGGAAGGATAAAGAGCTAGTATGATAAAGAGCTAGAAGAAAGGATAAAGAGCTAGAAGGATAAAGAGCTAGAAGGATAAAGAGGTAGAAGGAAGGATAAAGAGCTAGAAGGAAGGATAAAGAGCTAGAAGGAAGGATAAAGAGCTAGAAGGAAGGATAAAGAGCTAGTAGGATAAAGAGCTAGTAGGATGAAGAGCTAGAAGGATAAAGAGCTAGAAGGAAGGATAAAGAGCTAGAAGGAAGGATAAAGAGCTAGTAGGATAAAGAGCTAGAAGGATAAAGAGCTAGAAGGAAGGATAAAGAGCTAGAAGGAAGGATAAAGAGCTAGAAGGATAAAGAGCTAGAAGGAAGGATAAAGAGCTAGAAGGAAGGATAAAGAGCTAGAAGGAAGGATGAAGAGCTAGAAGGAAGGATAAAGAGCTAGAAGGAAGGATAAAGAGCTAGAAGGAAGGATAAAGAGCTAGAAGGATAAAGAGCTAGAAGGATAAAGAGCTAGAAGGATAAAGAGCTAGTAGGATAAAGAGCTAGAAGGATAAAGAGCTAGAAGGATAAAGAGCTAGAAGGATAAAGAGCTAGAAGGATAAAGAGCTAGAAGGAAGGATAAAGAGCTAGTAGGATAAAGAGCTAGTAGGATAAAGAGCTAGAAGGATAAAGAGCTAGAAGGATAAAGAGCTAGAAGGATAAAGAGCTAGTAGGATAAAGAGCTAGAAGGATAAAGAGCTAGAAGGAAGGATAAAGAGCTAGAAGGATAAAGAGCTAGTAGGATAAAGAGCTAGAAGGATAAAGAGCTAGTAGGATAAAGAGCTAGAAGGATAAAGAGCTAGAAGGATAAAGAGCTAGTAGGATAAAGAGCTAGAAGGATAAAGAGCTAGAAGGAAGGATAAAGAGCTAGTAGGATAAAGAGCTAGAAGGAAGGATAAAGAGCTAGAAGGATAAAGAGCTAGAAGGAAGGATAAAGAGGTAGAAGGAAGGATAAAGAGCTAGAAGGATAAAGAGCTAGAAGGAAGGATAAAGAGCTAGAAGGAAGGATAAAGAGCTAGAAGGATAAAGAGCTAGAAGGAAGGATAAAGAGGTAGAAGGAAGGATAAAGAGCTAGAAGGATAAAGAGCTAGTAGGATAAAGAGCTAGTAGGATAAAGAGCTAGAAGGAAGGATAAAGAGCTAGAAGGATAAAGAGCTAGAAGGATAAAGAGCTAGAAGGATAAAGAGCTAGAAGGATAAAGAGCTAGAAGGAAGGATAAAGAGCTAGAAGGATAAAGAGCTAGAAGGAAGGATAAAGAGCTAGAAGGATAAAGAGCTAGAAGGATAAAGAGCTAGAAGGATAAAGAGCTAGAAGGAAGGATAAAGAGCTAGAAGGATAAAGAGCTAGAAGGATAAAGAGCTAGAAGGATAAAGAGCTAGAAGGATAAAGAGCTAGAAGGATAAAGAGCTAGAAGGATAAAGAGCTAGTAGGATAAAGAGCTAGAAGGATAAAGAGCTAGAAGGATAAAGAGCTAGAAGGATAAAGAGCTAGAAGGAAGGATAAAGAGCTAGAAGGATAAAGAGCTAGAAGGATAAAGAGCTAGAAGGATAAAGAGCTAGAAGGAAGGATAAAGAGCTAGAAGGATGAAGAGCTAGAAGGATAAAGAGCTAGAAGGATGAAGAGCTAGAAGGATGAAGAGCTAGAAGGATGAAGAGCTAGAAGGATGAAGAGCTAGAAGGAAGGATAAAGAGCTAGAAGGAAGGATGAAGAGCTAGAAGGATGAAGAGCTAGAAGGATGAAGAGCTAGAAGGATAAAGATCTAGAAGCTTAAAGAGCTAGAAGGATATAGAAAGAAGAAGAGGAAACACTGAGCGAGACGGGGGGGTTGGAAGAAGAGAGAAAGAAAAACAGATGAATGTGGGTTAGTGCTGACTGTAGGGAAATAGTTTAAAACCCCCTAGAGCCGAGTGACGCACCAAAATCCCCATCAAAATCTGTCAGTGTAAGCTAGAAATATGTTTTTTTGCATTGGATGCTACGCATCCACCTATGTCGCACTTCCGCATCTGCGGTGAAAGGTGGCAGAGCTAGAGCGGTGGTTGTCAGACCATGAGATCCAGAAAATCGGCCTTCTCACGAAAACGTCTTCAAACGGTTTTGACCTTCCGTTTTGCTCTACGACCCCCACAAGTCTCAGGGGACTCGCCTGAAGGTAACAAGGGGACTCGTCTGAAGGTAACAAGGGGACTCGTCTGAAGGTAACCAGGGGACTCGTCTGAAGGTAACCAGGGGACTCGTCTGAAGGTAACCAGGGGACTCGTCTGAAGTTAACCAGGGGACTCGTCTGAAGGTAACCAGGGGACTCGTCTGAAGGTAACCAGGGGACTCGTCTGAAGGTAACCAGGGGACTCGTCTGAAGGTAACCAGGGGACTCGTCTGAAGGTAACCAGGGGACTCGTCTGAAGGTAACCAGGGGACTCGTCTGAAGGTAACCAGGGGACTCGTCTGAAGGTAACCAGGGGACTCGTCTGAAGGTAACCAGGGGACTCGTCTGAAGGTAACCAGGGGAGTCGTCTGAAGGTAACCAGTGGACTCGTCTGAAGGTAACCAGGGGACTCGTCTGAAGGTAACCAGGGGACTCGTCTGAAGGTAACCAGGGGAGTCGTCTGAAGGTAACCAGTGGACTCGTCTGAAGGTAACCAGGGGACTCGTCTGAAGGTAACCAGGGGACTCGTCTGAAGGTAACCAGGGGACTCGTCTGAAGGTAACCAGGGGACTCGTCTGAAGGTAACCAGGGGAGTCGTCTGAAGGTAACCAGTACCAGTTTAAATTGTGCCTCCCCAAAAAAAGGGGGTTAAAAACAGTGCATTCAGAAAACATTCAGACCCCTCCCCTTTTTCCACATTTTGTTACGTTACAGACTTATTCTAAAATTTATTAAATATATATACCTCATCAATCTACACACAATACCCCATAATGACAAAGTGAAAACAGGTTTTTTGATTTATTTTTACCACTGACATTATAAGTATTCAGACCATATGCTATGAGACTCGATATTGAGCTCTGGTGCATCCTGTTTCCATTGATCATCCTTGAGATGTTTCTACAACTTGATTGGAGTCGACCTGTGGTAAATTAAATTGATTGGACATGGTTTGGAAAGACACACACCTGTATATATAAGGTCCCACAGTTGACTGCATATTCCAGAGCAACAACCAAGCCATGAGGTCAAATGAATTGTCCGTAGAGCTCTGAGACAGGATTGTGTCGAGGCACATATCTGGGGAAGGATACCAAGACATTTCTGCAGCATTGAAGGTCCTCAAGAACACAGTGGCCTCCATCATTCTTTAATGGAAGAAGTTTAGAACCACCAAGACTCTTCCTAGAGCAGGCCGCCCGGCCAAACTGAGCAATCAAGGGAGAAGGGCCTTGGTTAGGGTGGTGACCAAGAACCCGATGGTCAATCTGACAGAGCTCCAGAGTTCCTCTGTGGAGATGGGAGAACCTTCCAGAAGGACAACCATCTCTGCAGCACTCCAACAGTCAAGTCTTTATGGTAGAGTGGCCAGACGAAAACCACTCCTCAGTAGGAGGGACATGACAGCCCGCTTGGAGTTTGCCAAAAGGCACCTAAAGGATTCTCAGACCATGAGAAACAAGATTCTCTGGTGTGATGAAACCAAGATTGAACTCTTTGCCCTGAATGCCAAGTGTCACATCTGGAGGAAACCTGGCACCATCCCTACGGTGAAGCATGGTGGTGGCAGCATCATAACGTGGGGATGTTTTTCAGCTGCAGGGAGACTAGTCAGGATCGACGGAAAGATGAACGGAGCAAAGATCAGAGAGATCCTTGATGAAAACCTGCTCCAGACTGGGGCGAGATTCACCTTCCAACAGGACAACGACTCTAAGCACACAGCCAAGACAATGCAGGAGTGGCTTCAGGACAAGTCTCTGAATGTCCCTGAGTGGCCCAGCCAGAGCCTGGACTTGAACCCGATCAAACATCTCTGGAGAGACCTGAAATTGGCTCTGCAGCGATGATCCCCATCCAACCTGGCAGAGTTTGAGAGGATCTGCAGACTGTTAGAAACTCCCCAAATACAGTCGTGCCAAGCTTGTAGCGTCATACCCAAGAAGACTCCCTGCTGTAATTGCTGCCAAAGTTGCTTCAACAATGTATTCAGTAAAAGGTCTGAATACTTATGGAAATGTGATATTTCAGTTTGACATTTTTTATCATATTTATTTACGTATTTTTGCTTTGTCATTATGGGGTATTGTATTTAGATTGATGAGGGAAAAAAACAATTTAATCAATTTTAGAATAAGGCTGTAACGATTCAAAATGTGGAAAAAGTACAGTGGTCTGAATAGTTGTAAAAAAATATATATTTAATTCTTATATATTTAGGTTGTAGTTCTGATATATTTAGCATGTAGTTCTGATATATTTAGCTTGTAGTTCTGATGTATTTAGGTTAGATTTCTGATATATTTAGCTTTTAGTTCTGATGTATTTAGCATGTAGTTCTGATGTATTTAGGTTAGAGTTCTGATATATTTAGCTTGTAGTTCTGATGTATTTAGCATGTAGTTCTGATGTATTTATGTTATAATTCTGATATATTTAGGTTAGAATTCTGATATATTTAGGTTATTGTTCTGATATATTTAAGTTATATACCTGATATATTTAGGTTATAGTTCTGATATATTTAGGTTAAAGTTCTCATATATTTAGTTTATAGATCTGATATATTTAGGTTATATTTCTGAAATATTCAGATTTGAGTTCTGATATATTTAAGTTAAAAATCTGATATATTTAGTTTATAGTTTTGATATATTTATTTTATAGTAATGATATATATTTAGGTTATTGTTCTGATATATTTACATTAAAGTTCTGATATATTTAGGTTATAATTCTGATATATTTAGTTCATAGTTCTGATATATTTAGGTTATAGTTCGGATATACAGTATTTAGGTTGTTTGGATATATTTAGTTTATAATAGTAGGTTATAGTTCTGCTATATAGAGGTTGTACTTCTGAAATATTTTATGGGGTTTTGTGTTTAGATTTATGAGTGAAAAGAACAATTTAGTACATTTTAGAATAAGGCTGTAACGAAACCAAAATGTTGAAAAAGTACAAGGGTCTGAATACTTTCCAAATGCACTATATGTGTAAAAAAATACATATATTTAGTTCTGATATATTTAGGTTGTGTAAGGTTCAGGCCCCTGACATCACTCCTATACTCACCTGCTCGTCCCATCTTCTTGGATCGCCCCTCCTGATGACGCTGTTTTCCATAATTGCTTTCACCTGTGTTTCTGTGTATATAAGCAGTGTCAGATCAGTTGCCTCTTGTGAGGTATTGTTTTCCTGTTATGGTAGTCTTGCTGGTTCCCGTTTGTAGGGCCTTTTTGAGTTCGTGGCTTAGCTCGTTTTTTGTTATATTTCACCTGGATTGTGAACTCTGTGCTGTCACGTTCAGTAAAACTACGCTCTGCGATTGGATCCACCCAAGTCTCCTGCGCCAATCATTACAGGTTGTAGTTCTGAAATATTTAGGTAATAATTCTAATGAATTTAGGTTACAGTTCTGATATATTTAGATTACAATTCTGATATATTTAGGTTATAGTTGGGATATATTTACATTATAGTTGTGATATATTAAGGTTATAATTCTTATATATTTAGGTTATAGTTCTGATATATTTATGTTATAATTCTGATATATTTATGTTTTAGTTCTGATATATTTCGTTTGTAGTTCTGATATATTTAGGTAATAATTCTGATACATTTATGTTATAATTAGTATATTTTTAGGTTATATTTCTGATATATTTAGGTTATTGTTCTTATATGTTTAGGTTACAGTTCTGATATTTTTAGATGATTGTTCTGATATATTTAGGTTAGAATTCTGATATATTTAGGTTATAGTTCTGATATATTTAGGTCAGAATTCTGATATATTTAGGTTATAGTTCTGATATATTTAGATTATAGTTCTGATATATTTAGGTTATAGTTCTGATATATTTAGGTTAGAATTCTGATATATTTAGGTTACAGTTCTGATATATTTAGGTTATAGTTCTGATATATTTAGGTTATAGTTCTGATATATTTAGGTCACAGTTCTGATATATTTAGGTTATAGTTCTGATATATTTAGGTTAGAATTCTGATATATTTAGGTTACAGTTCTGATATATTTAGGTTATAGTTCTGATATATTTAGGTTATAGTTCTGATATATTTAGGTCATAGTTCTGATATATTTAGGTTATAGTTCTGATATATTTAGGTTATAGTTCTGATATATTTAGGTTATAGTTCTGATATATTTAGGTTATAGTTCTGATATATTTAGGTTATAGTTCTGATATATTTAGGTTATAGTTCTGATATATTTAGGTTATAGTTCTGATATATTTAGGTTAGAATTCTGATATATTTATGTTATAATTCTGATATATTTATGTTTTAGTTCTGATATATTTAGGTTATAGTTCTGATATATTTAGGTTATAGTTCTGATATATTTAGGTTATAGTTCTGATATATTTAGGTTAGAATTCTGATATATTTATGTTATAATTCTGATATATTTATGTTTTAGTTCTGATATATTTCGTTTGTAGTTCTGATATATTTAGGTAATAATTCTGATACATTTATGTTATAATTAGTATATTTTTAGGTTATATTTCTGATATATTTAGGTTATAGTTCTGATATATTTAGGTTATAGTTCTGATATATTTAGGTTATAGTTCTGATATATTTAGGTTAGAATTCTGATATATTTAGGTTATAGTTCTGATATATTTAGGTTAGAATTCTGATATATTTAGGTTAGAATTCTGATATATTTAGGTTATAGTTCTGATATATTTAGGTTAGAATTCTGATA
>CM042423.1:1744968-1767468 GCA_023634145.1 Thymallus thymallus
GAAGGATGTGCAAATTATGATGTGCAAATAGAGATACTGGATATTTGTTCTATTCAGTTCCATTTAGTTCTATTCAGTTCCATTTAAAGTTGAACTGGCAGTGTTTTACTTTAAGACTAATAATATTAGTGAAAAATATCAAATCCCCAGTTTATGCTACAAAACCAACTTTTTAAGAGGTTTTAGAAATTTGTTATTTTTTACAAAAAAATCATAACGTGGAGTAAGGCATTGTTGTCAGGTTGTAAATCACAGCTGGCCTAGAACACTGTTGGCTGCCTCCAACCTGTCGGGATGCACTGTTTACGTTTCAATCACTCAATATTCTGGATAAATATGGACAAATGTAACTAAGACTGGCTGGGAATGTTAATGAAATCACACTAGCAAAGGCAATGACCACAAGTCAATCACAACGTGGCTAATAGGCTAGCTTATCTATTTATGTAGCAAGCTAAAAACACGGAGCCTAATGTTAGCTAGCTAACTAACTAGCTGCTGGGAGGATGTCATGTCGTTGGACGAGTGGGTGGGTGATGGAATTTTCCCCACATATAGTTTTTGGGTGATACAGGTAGAGATGCAGGTGTCACTTATCTAGCAACAAATGTGAATCACTTTGCTAGCTAGCTATGCTGAGCTTGAACGACTATCCAAAATTAGCATCTCTTAGTTGTCAATCAAATGTATTTGGCATAGATCAAATGGGAGGGCATCGTTTGTCAGTGCAATGTTGACGGCCAACAAGGTTTTAATATTCCCTTGTTAGATATTATCTCATCTCCCTCATCTCGCTCTGGCTAGCATTAGTTGTTGATCTTGTTGTGGATGTGCAGAACTGAGGGAGAGAGAACCCTACTTCAACCATGAAACACTATGAATATTTAGTTAATATCTCTCTCCCTCTTTCTTTTTTTTCTCTCTATCCCTGTTTCGCTCTCTCCTCTTTATCACCTCTCTCTCCCTCACCCTCCCATCTATATCTCCCTGCCCCCCTCTCTCTCTCCATGCCCCCCGCCCCCCCTTTATTCAATTCAATTCAATGTAAGGGCTTTATTGGCATGGGAAACATATGTTTACATTCGCAAAGCAAGTGAAATGTAAAAACAAAAGTGAAATAAATAATAAAAAGTGAACAGTAAATATTAAGTTCCAAAATAATAAAGATATATCAGATGTCATATTATGTCTATATACAGCTCTCTCTTTCTCTCTCTCTCTCTCTCTCTCTCTCTCTCTCTCTCTCTCTCTCTCTCTCCCTCCCATCTATCTCTCCCTGCCCCCCACCCTCTCTCTCCCTGACCCCCCCCAGCTCTCTCTCTCTCTCTCTCTCTCTCTCTCTCTCTCTTCCTCCCATCTATCTCTCCCTGCCCCCCACCCTCTCTCTCCCTGACCCCCCCCCCCCTCCCCAGCTCTCTCTCTCTCTTTCTCTCTTCCTCCCATCTATATCTCCCTGCCCCCTCACTCTTCACTGGCTTTGTTTAGACAGGCAGTCCAATTCAGATTTTTTCCCCACTAATTGGTCTTTTGACCAATCACATCAGATCTTGTCATATCAGATCTTTTTCAGAATATCAGAATTGGGCTGCCTGTGTAAACGCAGCCTCCTCTCCTTCCATCCCAGTCTCTAGGTGAGCGATGACAGGGAAATGACTGGTTGTGAAATGAAAACATAAGGCTCAGCTGCCATTACCTATGATTTGTTAGGAGTTGGAAGCGCTTGCTATGAACAAAAACCTTTAACAAAAACATTGTAAACCTTCGTTTTGTCCCTTTCTTTACTAAAAGTAACTGATTTGACACATTACTTAGAGGAATCATCATTGTAATGTACTGTATAGTTCACTGCACAGTACATCATTACATTCATCAATAAACAGAAACAGGCAGCAGCATTGTCATATTTACAGGCTGTGGCTCAAATGGCACCCCATCCCCTATTCAGACCACTACTTTTCTCTTTACTTTTGGGCTCTATTGGTTCTGGTCAAAAGTACTGCACTATGAAGGGTTAGGGTACCATTTTGTAATGCAAGCAATACCATATCAACAGGTTGAAGTCAGCAGCGAACCAGTCAGACACATAGATAGATAGAAGATATATTAGTTACCGGGCAGCATTGGGGTCAGTCCCATTTAAATCAGAACATGGACTAACCAATCAGTGAAGTAGAGAAGTGTTTATTCTCATTGAGGAGGAGTAGAAATGGGATTGGCCCCAATAACCTTTGGATGGGTACATTTAAAGAAGGGAAGCATGCAGCATGAGGTTAAACAAATCAAATCAAATGTTATTGGTCATACACATAATTAGCAGATGTTATTGTGGGTGCAGCAAAATGCTATAGAAATGTGTAATGCAGTGGGGAACCGTCAGGGGCCTCTACGCACTCAGAGAGGGCCTAAAGATTGAGAATTTCTTCAGTTTGTCTTTGAAAAAGAAGGGTTAATATCCAAGAGAAAGAAATATCCAATCAGAATGTCTGTCTGTCTATCTGTCTGTCTGTCTGTCTTTTTCTCTCTCTCCTTCCCTGTGTTCTCGAGCGGCTAGATGTTCTTAACCATTCGGCCATCAGATTTACCATCAATGCTCCTTATTGGACACATGAAATTTCCCCCCCGGGGGATCAATAAAGTACCTATCTATCTATCTATCTATCTATCTATCTATCTATCTATCTATCTATCTATCTATCTATCTATCTATCTATCTATCTATCTATCTATCTATCTATCTATCTATCTATCTATCTATCTATCTATCTATCTATCTATCTATCTATCTATCTATCTATCTATCTATCTATCTATCTATCTATCTATCTATCTATCTATCTATCTATCTATCACTGCACTCTATACTCCTCTGTAAACTGGTCATCTCTTTACACCCGTCACAAGACCCACTGGTTGATGCTTATTTATAAAATCCTCTTAGGCCTCACTCCCACCTATCTGAGATATCTACTGCAGCCCTCATCCTACACATACAACACCCGTTCTGCCAGTCACATTCTGTTAAAGGTCCCCAAAGCACACACGTCCCTGGGTCACTCGTCTTTTCAGTTCGCTGCAGCTAGCGACTGGAACGAGCTGCAACAAACTGGACAGTTCTCACTCTTTACTCAATAAAGGACTCTTACTGACAGTTGTGGCTGCGTCACGTGTTGTCATCTCTACCTTCTTGCCCTTTGTGCTGTTGTCTGTGTTCAATAATGTTTGTACCATGTTTTGTGTTGCTACCATGTTGTGTTGCTACCATGTTGCGTTGCTACCATGTTGTTGTCATATTGTGTTGCTACCATGCTGTGTTGTCATGTTGTGTTGCTACCATGATATGTTGCTACCATGCTGTGTTGTCATGTGTTGCTGCCTTGCTATGTTGTTGTCTTAGGTCTCTCTTTATGTAGTGTTGTTTTGTCTCTTTATGTAGTGTTGTTTTGTCTCTCTTTATGTAGTGTTGTTTTGTCTCTCTTTATGTAGTGTTGTTTTGTCTCTCTTTATGTAGTGTTGTGTTGTCTCTCTTTATGTAGTGTTGTGGTGTCTCTCTTTATGTAGTGTTGTTTTGTCTCTCTTTATGTAGTGTTGTTTTGTCTCTCTTTATGTAGTGTTGTTTTGTCTCTCTTTATGTAGTGTTGTGTTGTCTCTCTTTATGTAGTGTTGTTTTGTCTCTCTTTATGTAGTGTTGTTTTGTCTCTCTTTATGTAGTGTTGTGTTGTCTCTCTTTATGTAGTGTTGTTTTGTCTCTCTTTATGTAGTGTTGTTTTGTCTCTCTTTATGTAGTGTTGTGGTGTCTCTCTTTATGTAGTGTTGTTTTGTCTCTCTTTATGTAGTGTTGTTTTGTCTCTCTTTATGTAGTGTTGTTTTGTCTCTCTTTATGTAGTGTTGTTTTGTCTCTCTTTATGTAGTGTTGTTTTGTCTCTCTTTATGTAGTGTTGTTTTGTCTCTCTTTATGTAGTGTTGTGTTGTCTCTCTTTATGTAGTGTTGTTTTGTCTCTCTTTATGTAGTGTTGTTTTGTCTCTCTTTATGTAGTGTTGTGTTGTCTCTTTATGTAGTGTTGTTTTGTCTCTCTTTATGTAGTGTTGTTTTGTCTCTCTTTATGTAGTGTTGTTTTGTCTCTCTTTATGTAGTGTTGTTTTGTCTCTCTTTATGTAGTGTTGTGTTGTCTCTCTTTATGTAGTGTTGTGTTGTCTCTCTTTATGTAGTGTTGTGTTGTCTCTCTTTATGTAGTGTTGTTTTGTCTCTCTTTATGTAGTGTTGTTTTGTCTCTCTTTATGTAGTGTTGTTTTGTCTCTCTTTATGTAGTGTTGTTTTGTCTCTCTTTATGTAGTGTTGTCTCTCTTTATGTAGTGTTGTTTTGTATCTCTTTATGTAGTGTTGTTTTGTCTCTCTTTATGTAGTGTTGTGTTGTCTCTTTATGTAGTGTTGTTTTGTCTCTTTATGTAGTGTTGTTTTGTCTCTCTTTATGTAGTGTTGTGTTGTCTCTCTTTATGTAGTGTTGTTTTGTCTCTCTTTATGTAGTGTTGTTTTGTCTCTCTTTATGTAGTGTTGTTTTGTCTCTCTTTATGTAGTGTTGTTTTGTCTCTCTTTATGTAGTGTTGTTTTGTCTCTCTTTATGTAGTGTTGTTTTGTCTCTCTTTATGTAGTGTTGTTTTGTCTCTCTTTATGTAGTGTTGTGGTGTCTCTCTTTATGTAGTGTTGTTTTGTCTCTCTTTATGTAGTGTTGTTTTGTCTCTCTTTATGTAGTGTTGTGTTGTCTCTCTTTATGTAGTGTTGTGTTGTCTCTCTTTATGTAGTGTTGTTTTGTCTCTCTTGTCGTGATGTGTGTTTGGTCCTATATTTATATTTTATTTATTAGTATATATATTTATTTTTAATCCCATCCCCCGTCCCCGCAGGAGGTCTTTTGCCTTTTGGTAGGTCGTCATTGTAAATAAGAATTTCTTCTTAACTGACTTGCCTAGTTAAATAAAGGTTAAATAAAATAAAATAAATATATTCTCTCTCTCTCTATCAACCTTTCTTGATCTCTCTCTCTATCCCCGTCTCTTGCCTCTCCTCTCACCGCCTCTTGATCTTAATTTCATACTTTCTCTGTATCTCTCACTCTCTCTCTGTATCTTTCACTCTCTCTCTGTATCTCTCTCTCTCTCTCTGTATCTCTCACTCTCTCTCTGTATCTCTCACTCTCTCTCTGTATCTCTCACTCTCTCTCTGTATCTCTCTCTCTCTGTATTTAAAAAAAAAAACTATTTGGACAGATGGATATGTAATCTTCACTTCAACACTATTGACAGATAAAGGAAACCCAATTTAACAAATCACACAAAAAAAAAAACGTTGAAAACGTTATGCAATTAAAATAAACCAAAATGCCTTTTCCTTATTTGTAAAGAGTTAGTACACCCCTACCTTTACCATCACATAAAATGGCTACAATTAGAATTAGGTACCAAAACAAGTGCAAATGATTAGAAAACATTAGAGAGAAACTTAGGAGGGTCCAGCCTTCCATAAAGATATGAACATTGGTCTGGTTTGGTCTTAACCATATGGGTGTGGTAACACATCATTCAAAGATCAAAAGACCCTCCAAGGCCCTCAGAATAAAGATTATTGATGTCCATGAGTCTGGGAGGGGTTACAAATCCATTTCCAAGCAATTCTAAGTACATCATTCCACTGTCCGACGAAAATTCCAGACCACTGGCAAACTACCTAGGACAGGTCGTCCCACCAAAGTCAGCCCAAGAGCTGACCGAAAGATGCTCATAGAAGTCTCTAAGAACCCCAGGGTAACATCAAGGGATCTACAGGCCTCTTTTGCCACAATTAATGTCGAAGTGCATGGGTACACTGTCAGAAAGAGACTGCACAAACTTGGCCTACATGGGAGGTCAGGAAGGAAGAAGCCTCTACTCTCAAAAAAGAATACCAAGACACAACTGATGTTTGCCAGACAACACCTGGTTAGGTCTTTTGATCTTTGAATGATGTGTTACCACACACCCATATGGTTAAGACCAGACCAGACCAATTTTCTTATCTCTATGTGTTTTTTACATTGGATAAAAGTTAAGACTCAGAGCAAGAAAATAGAATATGCACTGCAGTTGAGGAACAATGGGGAAGTAATTCTGCTTTGAAAGTTGATAAACTTGTAACCCCACTTTTGAGAAAATGTCCCTTGAATGTTTTGGTACCTACTGGAGAGCTCTTCTTTGTCTCCACCCATTCAGCATCGTTCACACCTCTTAAGTCTTAGCCCCACCCATCTCTTTAAGGATTCACATGTGAGGCCACGTACTAAAGGCTGGTTTATAATATGGGTGCATTCGTAAATTCAATCTGTGGTGCCAGAGTGCGCTCTGGGTGTTCATAAACGTTGTTAGATTGTCTGTTCAGAGCGCACACTGGATGCTCTGGTGGAAGAGTAGGTTGATCCAAGCTTCTGACCTCACAACAGCAGTCAAGCACCCAAGCTAACTGGCTAACCTTGGCTAGCTTGCTAACTATTTCCAGACACAATGAGAGAACAGTTCACTTTGAACATTTTACTCTCCCTAGCAGAGCTGGTTGGGCTGTTTTCATGTTATCCAGAGCGTTGGTGACTGTAACTGTGCTGCTGGCAACTATTTAATTACTTTTTTGCCAATGTTTACTGACACTGGCCATATTTAACGGGTGTTAAGCGTTCGTGAATTTATCAGTTAGGCTGCACTCTGGCACACTCAGACGAGAGTGCTCTGAAATCGGAGTAGATAGCCAGAGTGAATTTACCAGCTACGTCTATCGACAGTTGTCACAGCGACATCATGAACATTCTATTGAAATGGTTACTTGCATAGTGGAGTCCTTTGTTTAGACATGTAGCTATCTAGCTAGCTAAACAATGAACCATAATCCCAACTCATAACATTACTACCCTGCTTGAATCTGCAGGTAGCTAACCAACCAGGTTCAATGTTAGCTAGCTAGCTAACATTAGGCTATAACTAGCAATGCAAATGGCTCCGAGATACTATTATTACACAGATCATACACATAACGTTAGCTAGTGAGCCAGCCAGCTAACAGTACACTTTAACTTGAAATGAAAACAACTTTCTGACAAAAATAGAAATAGTGTAATATCTGAAACGTTTACATGGATGAACGCTTCTCCCTCTCTGTCATGGATGCCATGGTTGCCCTTAGTTTGAAGATGTAATCCGGAATCAGGTGTTTTATACAACAGCCTTCTGTGTTCTCTTTTCGACTCCCTCCGCATTTGCAATCAAACACCTGAATTTTCTCCATCTCCTTAACTAGCATACTCTGCTTCTACCGGGCATTCCACTGATTTCAAAACTCGGAGAGCTATCTTTCAAAACAATCCGCGTTAAAAAGGATTACATACACATACTGACCAGCTCATGTTATAGACAGAATGGCAGACCAATCCAAAATCATCTGCAGCCCACCAAACAGCATGTCCAGCCCACCCATTATCTCAGCCAATCATGGCTAGTGGCAAGGTTCCTGTCTTTTTCCATGGCTAAACCAACTAGGCTCGTAATTTAACAACTGTATATGTATTTACAGATGGCATACAAGTTTGTTATTAAGGCACATGAAAGTTCACATTCCAGAAGGCATTTAGATTTTTCAAAAAAGTTTACTTTCAAATGGCTCTCCTGTGAAGTAGTGACGCGCGATATACGCTTAGTTTCCTGAAATGAGTCACATTTGATTCCACGTCACCCTATTAATTCAGCCACTTTCTTAACTAACAAGTTAAACTAGGGCTCGCGTTAACTCAGAATTCTGCATTTTTCACACAGGAAATCTTGCTGTGTTTTGTAAAGGCAGATGTGAAATGCTTCTTACTGTAAATATCTTGCTGTGTTTTGTAAAGGCAGATGTAAAATGCTTCTTATTGTAAATATCTTGCTGTGTTTTGTGAATGCAGATGTAAAATGCTTCATATTGTAAATATCTTGCTGTCTTTTGTGAATGCAGATGTAAAATGCTTCTTATTGTAAATATCTTGCTGTCTTTTGTGAATGCAGATGTAAAATGCTTCATATTGTAAATATCTTGCTGTCTTTTGTGAATGCAGATGTAAAATGCTTCTTATTGTAAATATCTTACTGTGTTTTGTGAATGCAGATGTAAAATGCTTCATATTGTAATGCCTTTCTATGATAAATATTAGAAATATGATGACAATGCATCGTTTTTGCCACAAAATATGCTTTTTCATTATAAGCTAATTTACTTGTGGGGCTGCCAGCCAATTAGTGTTGCACTTCTGTTGTCATCTGATGAAAATGAAGCTATTTTCTGCCTTATGTGTTGCACTAATGCATTTTCTGTGAAGGAAAACTCTATTGACGCAAAAAGCCTGCAGTTTGGGGACTTTACAAAGCCAATAAAGAAACATGACCCCTGCCAACACAGCTGGACTAATCTGCTCCAGCTTTCTCCTGTCAACACAGCTGGACTAATCTGCTCCAGCTTTCTCCTGTCAACACAGCTGGACTAACCTGCTCCTGCTTTCTCCAGTCAACACACAGCTGGACTAACCTGCTCCTGCTTTCTCCAGTCAACACACAGCTGGACTAACCTGCTCCTGCTTTCTCCAGTCAACACACAGCTGGACTAACCTGCTCCTGCTTTCTCCAGTCAACACACAGCTGGACTAACCTGCTCCTGCTTTCTCCCGTGAATGGCTCAGCTGTTCTGGGGAACAATGGTAAGCTTCATAATGTGACAGGTGGAATATATCAACGGTAAGCTTCATAATGTGACAGGTGGAATTAATCAATGTTAAGCTTCATAATGTGACAGGTGGAATATATCGATGTTAAGCTTCATAATGTGACAGGTGGAATATATCAATGGTAAGCTTCATAATGTGACAGGTGGAATATATCAATGGTAAGCTTCATAATGTGACAGGTGGAATATATCAATGGTAAGCTTCATAATGTGAAAGGTGGAATATATCAATGGTAAGCTTCATAATGTGACAGGTGGAATATATCAACGGTAAGCTTCATAATGTGACAGGTGGAATTAATCAATGTTAAGCTTCATAATGTGACAGGTGGAATATATCGATGTTAAGCTTCATAATGTGAAAGGTGGAATATATCAATGGTAAGCTTCATAATGTGAAAGGTGGAATATATCAATGGTAAGCTTCATAATGTGAAAGGTGGAATATATCAATGGTAAGCTTCATAATGTGAAAGGTGGAATATATCAATGGTAAGCTTCATAATGTGAAAGGTGGAATATATCAATGGTAAGCTTCATAATGTGAAAGGTGGAATATATCAATGGTAAGCTTCATAATGTGAAAGGTGGAATATATCAATGGTAAGCTTCATAATGTGAAAGGTGGAATATATCAATGGTAAGCTTCATAATGTGACAGGTGGAATATATCAATGGTAAGCTTCATAATGTGAAAGGTGGAATATATCAATGGTAAGCTTCATAATGTGACAGGTGGAATATATCAATGGTAAGCTTCATAATGTGACAGGTGGAATATATCAATGGTAAGCTTCATAATGTGACAGGTGGAATATATCAATGGTAAGCTTCATAATGTGACAGGTGGAATATATCAATGGTAAGCTTCATAATGTGACAGGTGGAATATATCAATGGTAAGCTTCATAATGTGAAAGGTGGAATATATCAATGGTAAGCTTCATAATGTGACAGGTGGAATATATCAATGGTAAGCTTCATAATGTGACAGGTGGAATGAAGAACCCAGCCTGACTGCAGCTATTTACTTAAAAAGTAGCTACACATATTAAACTTCAAAGAAATAGGTTCAACGGTATTGGCGGTTAATGAAAAGATATTTCCAAATATCCCGGTATACGATACCAGCCAAGCCTAGTATCCATTATGTATCCATTATCCCCATTATGTATCCATTATCCCCATTGTGTATACATTATGTATCCATTATCCCTGTTGTGTATCCATTATCCTCATTGTGTATTCATTATCCCCATTATGAATCCATTATCCACCTTATGTATACATTATTTATCCATTATCCCTGCTGTGTATCCATTATCCTCATTGTGTATTCATTATCCCCATTACTAGAGGTTCCTATCTCCCTCACTAACTTTAAGCATCAGCTGTCAGAGCTGCTTATCGATCACTGCACCTGTATATAGCCCTTCTGTAAATAGCCCACACTACTACCTCATCCCCATATTTATTATTATTATTTTCGCTAATCTTGCACTCCAGTATCTCTATTTGCACATCATAATTTGCACATCCTTCATTCCAGTGTTAATTCTAATCTGTAATTTATTTCACCACTATGGTCTATTTATTGTCCTACCTTCCTAACCTTACTGAATTTTGCACTACATTTGCACTCTGTATATAGATTCTCTATTGTGTTATTGACTGTACGTTTGTTTATTCTCATGTGTAACTCTGTGTTGTTTTTGTCTCACTGCTTTGCTTTGTCTTGTCCAGGTCGCAGTTGTAAATGAGAACTTGTTCTCAACTGACCTACCTGGTTAAATAAAGGTGAAATAAAACCTACCTGGTTAAATAAAGGTGAAATAAAACCTACCTGGTTAAATAAAGGTGAAATAAAACCTACCTGGTTAAATAAAGGTGAAATAAAACCTACCTGGTTAAATAAAGGTGAAATAAAACCTACCTGGTTAAATAAAGGTCAAATAAAACAATTATCCCATTATGTATCCATTATCCCATTATTTATCCATTATTACCATTACGTATCCATTATGTATGCATTATCACCATTATATATATATCAATTATCTCCCATTGTGTATAGATTGTGTATCCATTATCTCCATTGTGTATCCATTGTGTATGCATTATGTATCCATTATGTATATGTTATCCACATTATGTTTCCAATATCAATATTATGTATCCACTATCCACATTGTGTATCTATTATCCCCAGTATATATCCATTATCCACATTATGTATCCATTATCAACATTATGTGGCCGTGATCTCCACATTATGTATTCATTATGTGTCTATTATTCCCATTATATCCATTATCCCCATTATTTATCATTATCCAAATGATGTATCCATTATCCCCATTATGTATCCACTATGTATCTACTGTATTATCCCCATTATGTATCATTATGTATCCATTATCCCCAGTTTGTATCCATTATACATCCATTATCCCCATTATGTATCCATTATACATCCATTATCCACATTATGTATACATTACGTATTCATGTATTATATACTATTTCAGTAATTCCAGCAATGTTACATCATGATTTGCCACCATTTCATCCATTGCGACTCAAAATGTCTCCAAAATGGCGACCGTGTCACGCCACAGTTTCCCCAACATGCTATGGTTTGTCATGCTTTTCTAATGTCACCAGTGTCTCACATCATTTTCCTGAACTCTCTATCATTGTGACTCATCACATTACCTTTCACATTTTCACCATTTCACCAATTGACTTATATAAATACTAAGACATCAAGAGACAGCCGACACACAAACACGCAAACAATCTGCAACCCATTCTCTTTATATTGCACTACGTTTGACCAGGACCCTGATAGGGAATAGGGTGGCGTTTGGGACACAGCCAACCTTTCAAACAACTCTAAATACGCGACCCAAAACATTCTGGCATTTGGGACTGAATATAGGTCATCATCCCCAGTGCACAGCCAGCCAATCCCAGCCCATCACTGTTCCACACTTAGGTCAGAACTTTCATTTGTTTTCTCTCATAATCTTAGCTTTATAACTTCATCCCTCCATCCAGCGTTGACATTTTCCCTTTATTTATGTGTTCCGGAAGCAGTGGTTTTATCTCTCTATCATGTCACGTCATCACTGCTCTCTCTCTCTGTGTCTCTCTCTCTCTATATCTCTCTCTCTCTCTGTGTCTCTCTCTCTCCCTCTCTCTCTCTATATATCTCTCTAGCTCTCTCTTTCTTTCTTCGTCTCAGTGAATTTCTCTCTCTCTCTTTCTTTCTCTGTCTCAGTGAATTTCTCTCTCTCTCTCTATATCTCTCTAGCTCTCTCTTTCTTTCTTCGTCTCAGTGAATTTCTCTCTCTCTCTTTCTTTCTCTGTCTCAGTGAATTTCTCTCTCTCTCTTTCTTTCTCCGTCTCAGTGAATTTCTCTCTCTCTCTCTCTCTCTTTCTTTCTCTGTCTCAGTGATTTTCTCTCTCTCTTTCTTTCTCCATCTCAGTGATTTTCTCTCTCTCTCTCTCTCTCTCTCTCTCTCTCTCTCTCTCTTTCTTTCTCCGTATCAGTGATTTTCTCTCTTCAGTCTCTTCTCTTCCCTACCCTCTTACGCTCTCTTGTTCTCCTTTCCTTTCTCTTTCACACAATCTCTCTCTCTCTACTACTCTCTCTCCATCTTCCTCTCCATTTCTCTCTACTACTCTCTCTCTCCATTGCTCTCTCTCTCCACCTCTCTCAGAGGTCTGTAGCATTGAGATGGTTCGTCACAACGTCCTGGACCTCTAGGTCCATCTTGGTCCCTCCTCCTCCCTCTTTCAATCCTTCTTCTCCACCTCCCGCCTTCCCTCCCCCCTCTTCTTCCTTCCCTCCCCCCTCTTCTTCCTTCCCTCCCCCCTCTCTTCCTCCTCCTTTCCCTCCCCCTCCTCCTCCTCCTCCTCCTCCATTTCCTCTTCCTCTCTCCGGATGCACACTATCCATTCTCTGGTCACAGCGGAACACGGTCATGAAGGCGGTCCGATAGTTGCTGTTCATCCATCCATAGAGCAGAGGGTTGGCGAACGTTGAGCACATGGCCACCACGTGGAACAGAGTGTACAGCAGTCTAAAGTCCCTCATGTCCAAGACGGAGCTGTCGATATCCGTGGCCAATTGAAAAGCGTGGAACGGCAGCCAGCTGACCGCGAAGACCACGACCATGGTCACCAGCATCTTGGTGGTTTTGCGGCGGCGGCGGTGGCGGTCGTTGCGGCCAGCGGGTGACATGTGGGAACGGAGCTTAGACCAGATACGGGCGTAGGCGAAGGAGATGATAGAGAGAGGGAGAACGTATTGGAGGAGGAGCATGGAGATTGAATAGACTGTCCCGTCTGTTGAGCTGCCCGGCCACTTCTCTGTACACACCTGAGAAGAGGAGAGAGGGTTAGGGTCTATGTGTGTGTGTGTGTGTATGCGCGCGCCTATGTGCATGCGTAGGTGTGTGTGTGTGTGTGTGTGACCTACCTGTATAGACTGTCCTGGAGCCAGACTGAAGGTACCGTACTCTCTGAAGATAGCTAGTGGGCTGGCCAGCACTGCACTCAGTACCCATGTGGCTGCAATCACCCCGAAACACACATCCTTCCTCATCCTCGTCTCCAGGTGGTACACTATACACCTGTCAATCAGTCAGCCAGTCAATCAGTCAGCCAGTCAGTCAATCAGTCAATCAATCAGTCAGCCAGTCAATCAATCAGTCAGTCAATCAGCCAGTCAATCAGTCAGTCAATCAATCAGCCAGTCAGTCAGCCAGTCAATTAATCAGTCATTCAATCAGCCAGTCAGCCAATCAGTCAGTCAATAATCCAGTCAGCAAGTCAATCAATCAGCCAATCAATCAGTCAGCCAGCCATTCAATTAATCAGCAAGTCAATCAATCAGTCAGCCAATCAATCAGCCAGTAAATCAGTCATCCAGCCAGTCAATCAATCAACCAGTCAATCAGCCAGTTAGTCAGTCAATCAGTCAGACTGTCAATCAGTCAGTCAAAATTTCATCAGTCAGTCAGTCAGTCAACGAATGAATTAACCAACCAATCAAGCAATTAATCAATTAAGCTTGATGAAGACTCACCTGTGTCTATCAAGGGCTATGACGTTGAGTGTCACCGTGGATACGTGGACAGCCAATCCCTGTGCATAGGGAAGCAGGAAACAAAGCACCTGGCCAAACTTCCACTCCCCGAGCAGAGTATAGACCAACGTGAAGGGAAGACACAATGTATTCACCAGCAGGTCAGCTAGAGAGGAGAGAGAGAGAGAGAGAGAGCCAGAGAGAGAGAGAGCCAGAGAGAGAGAGAGAGAGCCAGAGAGAGAGAGATTGAAAAAAACAAAGAGGGAGTCCTGGTCTGCCATAATATAATAGAGACAGTAGATTCAGCTCCAGATTATGTCCTGGTCTGCCGTAATATAATAGAGACAGAAGATTCAGCTCCAGATTATGTCCTGGTCTGTCATAATATAATAGAGACAGTAGATTCAGCTCCAGATTATGTCCTGGTCTGTCATAATATAATAGAGACAGTAGATTCAGCTCCAGATTATGTCCTGGTCTGCCATAATATAATAGAGACAGTAGATTCAGCTACAGATTATGTCCTGGTCTGTCATAATATAATAGAGACAGTAGATTCAGCTCCAGATTATGTCCTGGTCTGCCATAATATAATAGAGACAGTAGATTCAGCTCCAGATTATGTCCTGGTCTGTCATAATATAATAGAGACAGTAGATTCAGCTCCAGATTATGTCCTGGTCTGCCATAAAATAATAGAGACAGTAGATTCAGCTCCAGATTATGTCCTGGTCTGTCATAATATAATAGAGACAGTAGATTCAGCTCCAGATTATGTCCTGGTCTGCCATAATATAATAGAGACAGTAGATTCAGCTCCAGATTATGTCCTGGTCTGCCATAATATAATAGAGACAGTAGATTCAGATCCAGATTATGTCCTGGTCTGCCATAATATAATAGAGACAGTAGATTCAGCTCCAGATTATGTCCTGGTCTGTCATAATATAATAGAGACAGTAGATTCAGCTCCAGATTATGTCCTGGTCTGTCATAATATAATAGAGACAGTAGATTCAGCTCCAGATTATGTCCTGGTCTGCCATAATATAATAGAGACAGTAGATTCATCTCCAGATTATGTCCTGGTCTGCCATAATATAATAGAGACAGTAGATTCAGCTCCAGATTATGTCCTGGTCTGCCATAATATAATAGAGACAGTAGATTCAGCTCCAGATTATGTCCTGGTCTGCCATAATATAATAGAGACAGTAGATCTAAATCCAGATTATGTCCTGGTCTGCCATAATATAATAGAGACAGTAGATTCAGCTCCAGATTATGTCCTGGTCTGCCATAATATAATAGAGACAGTAGATTCAGCTCCAGATTATGTCCTGGTCTGCCATAATATAATAGAGACAGTAGATTCAGCTCCAGATTATGTCCTGGTCTGCCATAATATAATAGAGACAGTAGATTCAGCTCCAGATTATGTCCTGGTCGGTCATAATATAATAGAGACAGTAGATTCAGCTCCAGATTATGTCCTGGTCTGCCATAATATAATAGAGACAGTAGATTCAGCTCCAGATTATGTCCTGGTCTGCCATAATATAATAGAGACAGTAGATTCAGCTCCAGATTATGTCCTGGTCTGCCATAATATAATAGAGACAGTAGATTCAGCTCCAGATTATGTCCTGGTCTGTCATAATATAATAGAGACAGTAGATTCAGATCCAGATTATGTCCTGGTCTGCCTTAATATAATAGAGACAGTAGATTCAGCTACAGATTATGTCCTGGTCTGTCATAATATAATAGAGACAGTAGATTCAGCTCCAGATTATGTCCTGGTCTGCCATAATATAATAGAGACAGTAGATTCAGCTCCAGATTATGTCCTGGTCTGTCATAATATAATAGAGACAGTAGATTCAGCTCCAGATTATGTCCTGGTCTGCCATAATATAATAGAGACAGTAGATTCAGCTCCAGATTATGTCCTGGTCTGTCATAATATAATAGAGACAGTAGATTCAGCTCCAGATTATGTCCTGGTCTGCCATAATATAATAGAGACAGTAGATCTAAATCCAGATTATGTCCTGGTCTGTCATAATATAATGTAAATGACGTCTGAGTGTTGGAGTGTGACCCTGTCTATCTGTAAATGATGTCTGAGTGTTGGAGTGTAACCCTGTCTATCTGTAAATGATGTCTGAGTGTTGGAGTGTGACCCTGTCTATCTGTAAATGACGTCTGAGTGTTGGAGTGTGACCCTGTCTATCTGTAAATGACGTCTGAGTGTTGGAGTGTGACCCTGTCTATCTGTAAATGACGTCTGAGTGTTGGAGTGTGACCCTGTCTATCTGTAAATGACGTCTGAGTGTTGGAGTGTACCTTTTTTTCTGTATTAGTTTCAAGTATTGATGTTTTTGTTAATATATATATTATTATTTTTGCATATTATATATATATATATATATTATGCAAACATATTGTTAATTTATGGAATACTTCTGTACATTGCTTTGACAACAGTGGCAACAACCCATTCATGCCAGAGTGAGAGAGAGAAATAAACAGTGACATAAGAGGAGAGAGAGAGAGAGAGAGTGAGAGAGAGAGAGAGAGAGAGAGAACGGCATGTCCGACACCTTTAACTAACAATGACAGAGACAGGGTTAGACATGACACAAGGTTAGCTTCACCCTGATGAAGACAGCTTGTCTGTGGAAACGTTTGTGTTTTTGTTATTAAATGATTGCATCTGATCTCCTAGAGTGTGCAGCTCTCCTTTTCTATTGCAAGTAGCTTCAGCACATGACATGACAGTGACAGAAACAAGAGGTGAATAGTCATCTGAATTAAGTCTCCAGGCTTTGGGTGAGGGCAAGGTCAAGAGTCGACCACGGCAACCAACGGTTACAAGCAACGGATGGGCATCGCCATGCTGTCGCATCTGACAACAGAACATTGGCCTAAGCTGGGGCGAGGGCACATCACTAACACTGCAGAAAACTGACTACTACGGATACCATATGAGCACACTGATGACCACACACACACACACACACACACATTTGGGGGAGTTGCCCAACCAGGACATGAACAGGGGTCCCCCTAGACAATTTCTGCAAGATACCTTTCTTTGTTCTTGGTACTGAACATGTCTTCACTATTCAACACTCACATGTGTATCATGGTGGCCCAGTGGTAGAGTGAAACCTTCGGGAGGTATACACACACATACACACACACACACACACCACGGGCGAGGTTAATACTTCCACTACAGCCCAATATCACACAAACACAAAACTAAACATGGGAATGATGAATACACACACACACACACACGTTCACACATGTACACAAACACACACATGTACACAAACACACACATGTGCAAACATATGTTTGTTTTACTTGTGGGGACCAAACAATTGATTCCCATTCAAAATATTTTATATTTAATATTTTACTTAACCCCTAACACTAACCCTTAACCTAACTCTAATTCTAACCCTAACCATATTCCTAACCCTAACCATATTCCTAACCCTAACCATATTCCTAACCCTAACCATATTCCTAACCCTAAACCTAAACCTAAACCTAACCATAAACCTAAACCATAAACCTAAACCTAACCATAAACCTAAACCTAAACCTAAACCATAAACCTAAACCTAACCATAAACCTAAACCTAAACCTAAACCATAAACCTAAACCTAACCCATAAACCTAAACCATAAACCTAAACCTAAACCATAAACCTAAACCTAAACCATAAACCTAAACCTAAACCTAAACCTAACCCATAAACCTAAACCTAAACCTAAACCATAAACCTAAACCATAAACCTAAACCTAAACCATAAACCTAAACCTAAACCTAACCCATAAACCTAAACCTAAACCTAACCCTAAACCTAAACCTAAACCTAACCATAAACCTAAACCTAAACCTAAACCATAAACCTAAACCTAACCATAAACCTAAACCATAAACCTAAACCTAACCATAAACCTAAACCTAAACCTAAACCATAAACCTAAACCTAACCCATAAACCTAAACCATAAACCTAAACCTAAACCATAAACCTAAACCTAAACCTAAACCATAAACCTAAACCTAAACCTAAACCTAACCCATAAACCTAAACCTAAACCTAAACCATAAACCTAAACCTAAACCATAAACCTAAACCTAAACCTAAACCTAAACCTAACCCATAAACCTAAACCATAAACCTAAACCTAAACCAGCCTTTTTCCTTGTGTGGAAATCTCCTCACTTTATTATCCTTGTGATTTTCAATCTTTCTGAAAGTAGCCTGTTGGGAGAGAAATAGAGAGAGTTAGGAAGACAGACATACATACAGACTGTCTACCTACCGACAGCGAGGTTAGCTATGAAGAAGTTAGTAACTGTCCTCAGCGTCTTGAAGCGATACACCACGTATATCACCAGAGAGTTACCCACTACTCCTAGTAGTATAATAGTACTGTAGGCCAGTATTAAAACCACCTGGACCCCTACTAGCTTAGTACTGTCCCCCAGTCCTGCCAGGGAGCTGTCCCCATACCCCCCAACCCCGGGACCGTAACCCCCCAAGTCTCCCAAATCCAGGAGGGCGGTGTCTGCATAGAGGGGCGGGAGGGGCGACGACTCTTTCGTGGTGGGGTCGTCGATGCCGGGGTCATAGTCATGGTAACCGGGGTAAAGGTTGTTGCCCTGGAGACCTGCTTCGGAAAAGAGAAGGGATGCATCTTGGGAGATGTTGGCAGGAGAGAGGTAATCCATTTTTCTGGTTACTCATCACATGTCCGTCTGTCTGTCCGTCCGAGGCGTAGAGAGAGAGGGCCTGGAAAGGAAGATGAGAGCGGAAAAGTGGTGTGAGTGTTAAGATTCTGTAATACACACACACACACACCCACAAACACACACACATATGTAACATGTGACAGTAGAGACCGTGGCTGGGTGGTAACATGTTGTAACATACACTGTGGCTGGGTGGTAACATGTTGAGACAGTCACTGTGGACGGGTGGTAACGTGGTAATAGATACAGTCACTGTGGCTGGGTGGTAACATGTGGCAAGAGATACAGTCACTGTGGTTGGGTGGTAACGTGGTAATAGATACAGTCACTGTGGCTGGGTGGTAACATGTGGTAAGAGATACAGTCACTGTGGCTGGGTGGTAACATGTGGCAAGAGATACAGTCACTGTGGCTGGGTGGTAACATGTGGCAAGAGATACAGTCACTGTGGCTGGGTGGTAACATGTGGCAAGAGATACAGTCACTGTGGCTGGGTGGTAACGTGTAATAGATACAGTCACTGTGGCTGGGTGGTAACATGTGGTAAGAGATACAGTCACTGTGGCTGGGTGGTAACATGTGGTAAGAGATACAGTCACTGTGGCTGGGTGGTAACGTGGTAATAGATACAGTCACTGTGGCTGGGTGGTAACGTGTGGTAAGAGATACAGTCACTGTGGCTGGGTGGTAACGTGGTAATAGATACAGTCACTGTGGCTGGGTGGTAACATGTGGTAAGAGATACAGTCACTGTGGCTGGGTGGTAACATGTGGTAAGAGATACAGTCACTGTGGCTGGGTGGTAACGTGGTAATAGATACAGTCACTGTGGCTGGGTGGTAACATGTGGTAAGAGATACAGTCACTGTGGCTGGGTGGTAACATGTGGTAAGAGATACAGTCACTGTGGCTGGGTGGTAACGTGGTAATAGATACAGTCACTGTGGCTGGGTGGTAACATGTGGCAAGAGATACAGTCACTGTGGCTGGGTGGTAACATGTGGCAAGAGATACAGTCACTGTGGCTGGGTGGTAACATGTGGCAAGAGATACAGTCACTGTGGCTGGGTGGTAACATGTGGTAATAGATACAGTCACTGTGGCTGGGTGGTAACATGTGGCAAGAGATACAGTCACTGTGGCTGGGTGGTAACATGTGGCAAGAGATACAGTCACTGTGGCTGGGTGGTAACATGTGGTAAGAGATACAGTCACTGTGGCTGGGTGGTAACATGTGGTAAGAGATACAGTCACTGTGGCTGGGTGGTAACATGTGGTAATAGATACAGTCACTGTGGCTGGGTGGTAACATGTGGTAAGAGATACAGTCACTGTGGCTGGGTGGTAACGTGGTAATAGATACAGTCACTGTGGCTGGGTGGTAACATGTGGTAAGAGATACAGTCACTGTGGCTGGGTGGTAACATGTGGTAAGAGATACAGTCACTGTGGCTGGGTGGTAACATGTGGTAATAGATACAGTCACTGTGGCTGGGTGGTAACATGTGGCAAGAGATACAGTCACTGTGGCTGGGTGGTAACATGTGGTAAGAGATACAGTCACTGTGGCTGGGTGGTAACATGTGGCAAGAGATACAGTCACTGTGGCTGGGTGGTAACGTGGTAATAGATACAGTCACTGTGGCTGGGTGGTAACGTGGTAATAGATACAGTCACTGTGGCTGGGTGGTAACATGTGGTAATAGATACAGTCACTGTGGCTGGGTGGTAACATGTGGTAATAGATACAGTCACTGTGGCTGGGTGGTAACAGATAGTTAACAGTTTCTTGGCAGTTTCTCACATGGAATAGCACAGTCCCATGGCACAAACAAACGTATAATTGGTCCTTGTCTGCATGCGACCTAACGTCTGACAGCTCTCCCAAGACTCCAGCCGTTGTTGCCATAAAGTATTGACTGTCCAATTCTTTTCCATTTAAATCTATTTAATCAAGGCTGCGTGCACAACATTGTGCTCTGTCAGGTAGAATAGAATACAGTTATCACCACACACACAGGCGCGCGCAGACATACACCTCTCTTCAAAGTTGCATATCCTTGGAAGGAATAGCTAATGGCTAATGGCTCATGCTAGGTGATAAGAGACCATTTTAAAAAGATTAAATATTTAAACACCTGCTCACACACATTCTGAAGTCTAGTGATGTTAATGTGTGTGTGTGTGTAGAGAGAGAGAGAGAGAGAGAGAGAGAGTGAGAGAGAGAGAGAGAGAGAGAGTGAGACAATGAGACAGATAGAGAGCTAAGAGTCCAGCCCGGTAGCTCAAAATCTAAGGTGAAATTGTACATCCATTCAGGTACACAGGACGTGGGAGGTAACTTCAAAACAGGCCACTAGGGGCAATGTTGAACGCTAAAACCATCAAGTAGACTTGCGGTTTGCTGGGCAGCATTGGTGTAAGCAGTGGTCTCTGGCTCAGAGGATTGCATCTTCAATTCTTACGCCCTGTTTTAAAAAAAAATCTTAACCTCTACAGGATCGTGTCCCGCACTCAGGACGGTTGAGCTAACGTGCGCTAATATGATTAGCATGACGTTGTAAGTAATAAGAACATTTCCCAGGACATAGACATATCTTATAGGGGCAGAAAGCTTACATTCTTGTTAATCTAACTGCACTGTCCTATTTACAGTAGCTATTACAGTGAAATAATACTATGCTATTGTTTGAGGAGAGTGCACAGTTTTGTACTTGAAAATGTATCAATAAACCAATTAGGCACATTTGGGCAGACTTGATACAACATTTTGAACAGTAATGCAATGGTTCATTGGATCAGTCTAAAACGTTGCACATATACTGCTAAATTGCGCCTGGACTCCTAAGTAATATTATAGCCTTTCTCTTGCATTTCAAAGATGATGTGACAAGATTTATATTTTACCAGATCTAATGTTATATTCTCCTACATTAATTTCACATTTCCACAAACTTCAAAGTGTTACCTTTCAAATGGTATCAAGAATATGCATCTCCTTGCTTCAGGTCCTGAGCTACAGGCAGTTAGATTATGTCAGTTTAGGTGAACATGGAAAGAAGGGTTCGATCCTTAAGGCGTTAAGCCTTAACCCTTACCTTAACCATTCAGAATGAATGCCTAAACTTCACCTTCAAAAGTTGACATTTATGCACAAACGTCTGATTTTGAAGTGAGACTGTGAGAGCTTGTTGAAGGTACACACACTTAGCCTACCTTTCCCTTAGTCACACGCAGATGTCAAATCCACTCATAGATTTCCAGTCCTCCAATCCATAGTAGTAGGTGAAAGGATCCAATACAGCTCTCCTAATAACATGTTATATCTTGTCACTGTTTACCAAATAATGCTCTAACATTGCAATTGTTATTCACAATAATGATATTGCCAACCTCTATATTCCGGTAGAGATCACCCTGACGACCACAATGATATTGCCAAGCTCTATATTCCGGTAGAGACCACAGAAACGTCTTGACCGTTGTTCTCAGTTTGTAGTTCTTTAATCCGTCAGTATTCCGGTGAGTTCCATTTTATTTAGTCCATTGAGGCCTGCTGTCCGTTTTAAAACGGGTTTAAATATCATTAAAGTCCTGGAGATCTGATTCTGTTAATTCCATGTTAAACCGAGCCAGATGTGTTCACGGTGACAGCCATTCACCCTCCTCGGGCACACTGAACAGAGAGAGGGAGAGACTGACTGACTGAGCGGACCTCACCAGGCAAGAGAGCTTATCCACCAGGAGGGAGGAGTGGAATCTGTCTACTCTAAATGATATTCATATTATGAGGAGAAGGCCATTAGTAACTTTTCCCTGTCGACTCAGTGAACATTGGATGTAACTGTGTGTGTGTGT
>CM042423.1:1772468-1787468 GCA_023634145.1 Thymallus thymallus
CGGTGCAGTCGTCCTGTCCCCTTTGCAGAAAAGCATCCCCAAAGAATGATGTTTCCACCTCCATGCTTCACGGTTGGGATGGTGTTCTTGGGGTTGTACTCATCCTTCTTCTTCCTCCAAACACAGCGAGTGGAGTTTAGACCAAAAATCTCTATTTTTGTCTCATCAGACCACATGACCTTCTCCCATTCCTCCTCTGGATCATCCAGATGGTCATTGGCAAACTTCAGACGGGCCTGGACATGCGCTGGCTTGAGCAGGGGGTCCTTGCGTGCGCTGCAGGATTTTAATCCATGACGGCATAGTGTGTTACTAATGGTTTTCTTTGAGACTGTGGTCCCAGCTCTCTTCAGGTCATTGACCAGGTCCTGCCGTGTAGTTCTGGGCTGATCCCTCACCTTCCTCATGATCATTGATGCCCCACGAGGTGAGATCTTGCATGGTGCCCCAGACCGAGGGAGATTGACCGTCATCTTGAACTTCTTCCATTTTCTAATAATTGCGCCAACAGTTGTTGCCTTCTCACCAACCTGCTTGCCTATTGTCCTGTAGCCCATCCCAGCCTTGTGCAGGTCTACAATTGTATCCCTGATGTCCTTACACAGCTCTCTGGTCTTGGCCATTGTGGAGATGTTGGAGTCTGTTTGATTGAGTGTGTGGACAGGTGTCTTTTATACAGGTAACGAGTTCAAATAGGTGCAGTTAATACAGGTAATGAGTGGAGAACAGGAGGGCTTCTTAAAGAAAAACTAACAGGACTGTGAGAGCCGGAATTCTTACTGGTTGGTAGGTGATTAAATACTTATGTCATGCAATAAAATGCAAATTAATTATTTAAAAATCATACAATGTGATTTTCTTGATTTTTGTTTTAGATTCCGTCTCTCACAGTTGAAGTGTACCTATGATAAAAATTACAGACCTCTACATGCTTTGTAAGTAGGAAAACCTGCAAAATCGGCAGTGTATCAAATACTTGTTCTCCCCACTGTATAGCCTCCTCACATCGACTCTGTACTGGTACCACCTGTATATAGCCTCCTCACATTGACTCTGTACTGGTACCCCTGTATATAGCCTCCTCACATTGACTCTGTACTGGTACCCCTGTATATAGCCTCCTCACATTGACTCTGTACTGGTACCCCTGTATATAACCTCCTCACATTGACTCTGTACTGGTACCCCTGTATATAGCCTCCTCACATTGACTATGTACTGATACCACCTGTATATAGCCTCCTCACATTGACTCTGTACTGGTACCACCTGTATATAGCCTCCTCACATTGACTCTGTACTGGTACCCCTGTATATAGCCTCCTCACATTGACTCTGTACTGGTACTTCCTGTATATAGCCTCCTCACATTGACTCTGTACTGGTACCCCTGTATATAGCCTCCTCACATTGACTCTGTACTGGTACCCCTTTATATAGCCTCATCACATTGACTCTGTACTGGTACCCCTGTATATAGCCTCCTCACATTGACTCTGTACTGGTACTTCCTGTATATAGCCTCCTCACATTGACTCTGTACTGGTACTTCCTGTATATAGCCTCCTCACATTGACTATGTACTGATACCACCTGTATATAGCCTCCTCACATTGACTCTGTACTGGTACCCCTGTATATAGCCTCCTCACATTGACTCTGTACTGGTACCCCTGTATATAGCCTCATCACATTGACTCTGTACTGGTACCCCTGTATATAGCCTCCTCACATTGACTCTGTACTGGTACTTCCTGTATATAGCCTCCTCACATTGACTCTGTACTGGTACTTCCTGTATATAGCCTCCTCACATTGACTATGTACTGATACCACCTGTATATAGCCTCCTCACATTGACTCTGTACTGGTACTTCCTGTATATAGCCTCCTCACATTGACTATGTACTGATACCACCTGTATATAGCCTCCTCACATTGACTCTGTACTGGTACTTCCTGTATATAGCCTCCTCACATTGACTCTGTACTGGTACTTCCTGTATATAGCCTCCTCACATTGACTCTGTACTGGTACCACCTGTATATAGCCTCCTCACATTGACTCTGTACTGGTACCCCTGTATATAGCCTCCTCACATTGACTCTGTACTGGTACTTCCTGTATATAGCCTCCTCACAGTGACTCTGTACTGGTACTTCCTGTATATAGCCTCCTCACATTGACTCTGTACTGGTACTTCCTGTATATAGCCTCCTCACATTGACTCTGTACTGGTACCACCTGTATATAGCCTCCTCACATTGACTCTGTACTGGTACTTCCTGTATATAGCCTCCTCACATTGACTCTGTACTGGTACTTCCTGTATATAGCCTCCTCACATTGACTCTGTACTGGTACCACCTGTATATTGCCTCCTCACATTGACTCTGTACTGGTACTTCCTGTATATAGCCTCCTCACAGTGACTCTGTACTGGTACCACCTGTATATAGCCTCCTCACATTGACTCTGTACTGGTACCACCTGTATATTGCCTCCTCACATTGACTCTGTACTGGTACCCCTGTATATAGCCTCCTCACATTGACTCTGTACTGGTACCACCTGTATATAGCCTCCTCACAGTGACTCTGTACTGGTACCCCCTGTATATTGCCTCCTTACATTGACTCTGTACTGGTACTTCCTGTATATAGCATCCTCACAGTGACTCTGTACTGGTACTTCCTGTATATAGCCTCCTCACATTGACTCTGTACTGGTACTTCCTGTATATAGCCTCCTCACATTGACTCTGTACTGGTACCACCTGTATATAGCCTCCTCACATTGACTCTGTACTGGTACTTCCTGTATATAGCCTCCTCACATTGACTCTGTACTGGTGTGTGTGTGTGTGTGTGTGTGTGTGTGTGTGTGTGTGTTGCTCTGACGTGAGTGCTGCGGATAATGATATTTATACAGTATATAATGGTGTAAACAACTATAATTAATTATGAATCTACGTAGGTACAGTGCCTTCAGAAAGTATTCAGACCTCTTGACTTTTTCCACATGTTGTTACGTTACAGCCTTATTCTAAAATGGATTCAATAGTTTTTTCCCTTCATCAATCTACACACAATACCCCATAATGACAGAATACCCCATAATGACACAACACCCCATAATGACACAACACCCCATAATGACACAATACCCCATAATGACCCAATACCCCATAATGACACAATACCCCATAATGACACAACACCCCATAATGACACAACACCCCATAATGACACAATACCCCATAATGACACAATACCCCATAATGACACAATACCCCATAATGACACAATACCCCATAATGACTCAATACCCCATAATGACACAATACCCCATAATGACACAATACCCCATAATGACACAATACCCCATAATGACCCAATACCCCATAATGACCCAATACCCCATAATGACACAATACCCCATAATGACACAACACCCCATAATGACACAATACCCCATAATGACATAATACCCCATAATGACTCAATACCCCATAATGATACAATACCCCATAATGATACAATACCCCATAATGACACAATACCCCATAATGACCCAATACCCCATAATGACCCAATACCCCATAATGACCCAATACCCCATAATGACCCAATACCCCATAATGACCCAATACCCCATAATGACACAATACCCCATAATGACCCAATACCCCATAATGACCCAATACCCCATAATGACAAAGCAAAAACAGGTTTTTAGATATTTTGGTAATTTATTTAAAAATAGGCAGAAACTCAAACTTACCGATCAAAGGTTTTAGAACATCTACTCATTCAA
This sequence comes from Thymallus thymallus, assembly GCA_023634145.1. Taxonomy (NCBI): domain Eukaryota; kingdom Metazoa; phylum Chordata; class Actinopteri; order Salmoniformes; family Salmonidae; genus Thymallus; species Thymallus thymallus. The sequence continues at coordinate 1,776,286 of CM042423.1, forward strand.
GGGTTTTTATTTTATTTTTAATATTCTCTACATTGTAGAATAAAAGTGAAGACATAAAATATAGTGTTAAACAAAATATATTTTATATTTGAGATTATTCAAATATTCACCCTTTGCCTTGATGACAGCTTTGCACACTCTTGGCATTCTCTCAACCAGCTTCATGAGGTAGTCACCTGGAATTTCAATTAACAGTTGAGCCTTGTTAAAAGTTAATTTGTGGAATTTATTTCCTTCTTGCGTTTGAGCCAATCAGTTGTGTTGTGACCAGGTAGGGGTGGTATATAGAAGATAGCCCTATTTGGTAAAAGACCAAGTCCATATTATGGCAAGAACAGCTCAGATAAGCAAAGAGAAACAACAGTCCATCATTACTTTAAGACATGAAGGTCAGTCAGTCTGGAAAATGTCAAGAACTTTGAAGTGCAGTCGCAAAAACCATCAAGCGCTATGATGAAACTGTCTCTCATGAGGACCGCCACAGGAAAGGAAGACCCAGAGTTACCTCTGCTGCAGAGGATAAGTTCATTAGAGTTACCAAATAAATGCTTCACAGAGTTCAAGTAACAGACACATCTCAACATCAACTGTTCAGAGGAGACTGAGTGAATCAGGCCTTCATGGTCGAATTGCTGTAAAGAAACCACTACTAAAGGACACCAATAAGAAGAAGAGACTTGTTTGGGCCAAGAAACACGAGCAATGGACATCAGACCGCTGGATATCTGTCCATTGGTCTGATAAGTCCAAATTTGAGGTTTGTGGTTCCAACCGCCGTGTCTTTGTGAGACACAGAGTAGGTGAACGGATGATCTCTGCATGTGTGGTTCCCACCGTGAAGCATGGAGGAGGAGGTGTGATGGTGACACTGTCTGTGATTTATTTAGAATACAAGGCACACTTAACCAGCATGGTTCCCACAGCATTCTGCAGCGATACACCATCCCATCTGGTTTGTGCTTAGTGGGACTATGATTAGTTTTTCAACAGGACAATGACCCAACACACCTCCAGGCTGTGGAAGTGCTATTTGACCAAGAAAGAGAGTGGTAGATATGGATGAGATAGTTGTGTTTAGTAATGTTGCACGCACGCACGCACACACGCACACACACACACACACACACACACACACACACACACACACACAGTGTTTGATGGTGACAGATCATGACATCTCATCTCTATGATGTCTGAAAACCAGATGAGTGGATTGCATTTAACAGATCTGACATGATGTCACAACACAAACACACACCACACAGGCACACAGGCACAGACTGCTTCTTAGCTATTGTAACAGTCTGATTTCTCTGTGTAGCTCACAGAGTCTGTGTCCTAAATGGCTCCCCCTTCCCTATATTGTGCACAGATTTTGACCAGAACCCAAAAGTAATGGGACCCAGAGTTGTTAATATTTAGCCACTGGCTCCATGCTTACAGGGGATTTGGAAGGGAAGTCGGCAGTGGCGTAGCGCAGTAAATATTATTTATCCAATAATTTATTATATAAAGATATAATTTATCTAGATAAAATAATAATCCAGCCCTGTTCCTCTTCCTCTTCATCATTCCACCTGGAGAGTGGTACTGGCGCCTCCTCCTCTCGGCCAGACCACCCCCCATAGCCCCCCCCCCAAAATTCCTTTGGGGTTGTTGGCGGGCGTTTCCCCTTATCGCGCGTCGCGCATAACGCAGCGGCACCTCCTCTCTCTCCCTCTCTCCCCAGTTACGCTGCTTGGTCTGGTAGTGGTGGGTTGTTCTGTCACAGATTGGGGTTTGGAGAGACCAAGACGCAGCGCAGGGATAGTAGTTCGACATTTACTTTATTTCTATTACTATGTATAATAATACAAATGACCGAACTACCAAAATAAACAAACACTATCAACCAGAAAACGTCACGTTCCTAAACAACACAAACACGAATAAACGGACGTAACTGAAAATACATTTTACTAACCCGTGACTGCGACATACATCGATGTGTAACGATAACAACCCACACCCGAGTGAGGGACAGACTCAACATATATGGAATCCCTAATTAGAGACAATGCGGTGCAGCTGCCTCTAATTAGGGATCCACCCCAACCCGACACAGAAACAGAAAAGAAAGACACTGTCAGACTCTGACCATAGCTACATAGAGAAGCAAATAGGCTTCTCTATGGCCAGAGCCTGACACATGTGCAGTATAATAGCTGATCCCTTGCTATTTTATACATGACAGAAAATGTTGCTGTTTTTAGAGCTCAGGGATTCTTGAAAGATGGGACAATCAAAAAAAAAAATCCACAAATATTTTTCTTAATATTAACAACATTTGAAATATATGTTCGGACCAAAGTAACAGATCACACCAGGTAAATAAAAAAAATATTTCTCATAAAATGCAACTGGATGAATGTCAACTCCGTTAGACTCTTTGTCCATCAAGTGTTTAAAAGACCTTTGTTGTTTAATTCTAACATTACATTATTCAAACATGTAATACAAATCTCCAAACTTTTAAATGCACTATTAAATGCTCCTGGGCTAATTTCGTTAGCATTTCGGCATGTTTTTCTAGATTCAGAACATAAAACAACATTTATAAAGCAAATATTATTCCTTACACCCCTTACACCCCTTACATCCCTTTCATCCCTTACACCCCTTACACCCCTTACACCCCTTACACCCTTTACATCCCTTACACCCCTTACACCCCTTACATCCCTTACACCCCTTACATCCCTTACACCCCTTACACCCCTTACACCCCTTACATCCCTTACACCCCTTACACCCCTTACACCCTTTACATCCCTTACACCCCTTACACCCCTTACACCCCTTTCATCCCTTACACCCCTTACACCCCTTACATCCCTTACACCCCTTACACCCCTTACATTCCTTACACCCCTTACACCCCTTACATCCCTTACACCCCTTACATCCCTTACACCCCTTACATCCCTTACACCCCTTACATCTAGCACAGAAACCATTTGTTAAAGAACAGTCATTAAAATATTGACCAAAACAAATATTAAAGGGGTTAGCAATCAGTAACGGAGTTGACAACAAATATTAAAGGGGTTAGCAATCAGTAACGGAGTTGACAACAAATATTAAAGGGGTTAGCAATCAGTAACGGAGTTGACAACAAATATTAAAGGGGTTAGCAATCAGTAACGGAGTTGACAACAAATATTAAAGGGGTTAGCAATCAGTAACGGAGTTGACAACAAATATTCAAAACAGACATTTTTGCCTGCAAAAATAAAAGTTCAATACAAACATTTGTAAAATATAGAAAAAGGATGAATTTGTTTAAAAACAGCCATTCCTTCAGATATTTTTGACGGAGATTACGTTATACAACATTTTTATTTTTATTCTTCATTCAAGTTGTAAACAAAGCAGCAATTTTGTTTTTCCTCAGTTGCTTTATGACTCTAAAACCTAATGAAAATAAACATTAAAATCCTATATTAATCTATCATAGAGATGTAGTTGACAGTTTCTGGTTGTGACAGTGGTGAATTCCAAATGATTTGAGATCAACAGCAGAGGATTTTCCAGGCCATGAGTGTTGTTTCACTATATGTTTTATTGAACCTTTATTTTATCAGGAAGTCATACTGAGTCTCTGTTATGTAGTGAGGAAATGAAGGGGTCCTTATGGTGTAGCTGACCGGATCATTCCTGAGTCATTTAGGATTGAAGACAAAATCTCCTGACATATTTATTAGGAATCACAGTTTTGAGGCTATTGCAAGAAACTACATGAGATTATTTTTCACTTAATATCCATTAAATTGGAAATTGGAATCCTTTGCTCGGGACAATAGCTTTTCCAGACATAGAGCCCACATAGAAATTAATCATATTGAAAGTATTTAGAAAATTCAACCTTTTCAAAATTTTTACCTCAAATAATGCAACAAAATCTTTTTTTTTTCAACTATAAAAGGATTGTCATGAGGGAAAAGTATTGTCCCGACTTTCAAGAATCTCTGAGATAATTTCCTGCTATTCTACACATTTTACCATGAGGCTGAGAGAACATGTTGCTAATTTCCTGTAATTGTAAACATTAATTGTTTGGGTTAGATAGGTACTTTATTGATCCCCGAGGGGGGAATTTCTTTGTCAAGTAGCTACAACAAAACACAGGGCAGGTGCAAAATGCCACAACGAAAGTACACAAAAGACAGATACACGATACATGATACATAGAGCGGCAGTATGAAAAAGTATAGAAATACAAGATATGATGTGCTAATATAATATCTATGGGTTATGACGTGTTCATATGCTATCTGTGGGTTATGACGTGTTTATATGCTATTTATGGGTTATGACGTTTTTATATGCTATTTATGGGTTTGACGTGTTCATATGCTATCTGTGGGTTATGACGTGTTCATATGCTATCTGTGGGCTATGACGTGTTCATAAGCTATCTGTGGGTTATGACGTGTTCATATGCTATCTGTGGGTTATGACCTGTTCATATGCTATTTATGGGTTATGATGTGTTCATATGCTATTTATGGGTTATGACGTTTTTATATGCTATTTATGGGTTTGACGTGTTCATATGCTATCTGTGGGTTATGACGTGTTCATATGCTATCTGTGGGCTATGACGTGTTCATAAGCTATCTGTGGGTTATGACGTGTTCATATGCTATCTGTGGGTTATGACCTGTTCATATGCTATTTATGGGTTATGATGTGTTCATATGCTATCTGTAGGTTATGACGTTCATATGCTATCTGTTGGTTATGACGTGTTCATATGCTATCTGTGGGTTATGACGTGTTCATATGCTATCTGTGGGTTATGACGTGTTCATTTGCTATCTGTGGGTTATGACGTGTTCATATGCTCTCTGTGGGTTATGACGTGTTCATATGCTATCTGTGGGTTATGACGTGTTCATATGCTATCTGTGGGTTATGACGTGTTCATATGCTATCTGTGGGTTATGACGTGTTCATATGCTCTCTGTGGGTTATGACGTGTTCATATGCTATCTGTGGGTTATGACGTGTTCATATGCTATCTGTGGGTTATGACGTGTTCATATGCTATCTGTGGGTTATGACGTGTTCATATGCTCTCTGTGGATTATGACGTGTTCATATGCTCTCTGTGGGTTATGACGTGTTCATATGATATCTGTGGGTTATGACGTGTTCATATGCTATCTGTGGGTTATGACGTGTTCATATGCTATCTGTGGGTTATGACGTGTTCATATGCTATCTGTGGGTTATGACGTGTTCATATGATATCTGTGGGGCCCGAACTCCGGGGGGACACCAACCCTTGTTTTGTGTTGGGGCTCTCAAAGCTTGTGGGCCTTGCCAGTGGAAGTCAGGCAGATGTTGTGTGTGTGTGTGTGTGTGTGTGTGTGTGTGTGTGTGTGTGTGTGTGTGTGTGTGTGTGTGTGTGTGTGTGTGTGCCAGATTATTTGCTGGTCCAGTGGTTCAGTGGGATTTTCCTCTCTCTCCCCAGATGGCTGGTGTTGTTTGTTCTGCACACACACACACACACACACACACACACACACACACACACCATTGCCATGTTCGTTATGTCTGCACGACTTAACACTCAAATCCTCCAAAAGCAAGGCACACATGGACACACACACAGTCCGGCATTCTGCAGTGTCACGACTTAAATATACACACACACACACAGCCACACTAAACTAAATCCTAACTGATCCTCCACGGTCTGTTGGAAGGATTACAAACTAAAAACAAACTAAATAAAAAGCCTTATAAAAAGAAACACACTGTTTACTGTAATACACACACACATAGTCAATACCAGACTACAACACACACACAGACAGTCAATACCAGACTACAACACACACACACACAGTCAATACCAGACTACAACACACACACACACAGTCAATACCAGACTACAACACACACACACACACAGTCAATACCAGACTACAACACACACACAGTCAATACCAGACTACAACACACACACACAGTCAATACCAGACTACAACACACACACACAGTCAATACCAGACTACAACACACACACACACACACAGTCAATACCAGACTACAACACACACACACACAGTCAATACCAGACTACAACACACACACACACACACACAGTCAATACCAGACTACAACACACACACACACAGTCAATACCAGACTACAACACACACACAGTCAATACCAGACTACAACACACACACACAGTCAATACCAGACTACAACACACACACACAGTCAATACCAGACTACAACACACACACACACACACAGTCAATACCAGACTACAACACACACACACACAGTCAATACCAGACTACAACACACACACACACACACACAGTAAATACCAGACTACAACACACACACACACAGTCAATACCAGACTACAACACAGACACAGTCAATACAGACAGACACACACAGAGAGAGAGAGAGAGAGAGAGAGAGAGAGAGAGAGAGAGAGAGAGAGAGAGAGAGAGAGAGAGAGAGAGAGAACTTCTCAGTCTGCACAGTAACAATCCCTGATCTCTCCAGTCCTGGTTTGTGTGTCACCACAGTAAATCTCTGATGATCGCCAATGAGATTGTTCTAGCTTTAATCCAGTTGATTGGGAGAAGGTTTCCTGGGCTAGAACAGAAACCGACAGCTGTAGCTCTCCGTGACCAAGCCTGTGTAAAGTAGTCCACTACATAGGGAATACGGTGTAGTTTAGGATGCAAACATAGATGTGGACGTAATAGGAGTTATATAGTTATATCCATCTGTATTACAAACATACACATACTGTCACGAGAGGGTCCACACACAGACCAAGACGCAGCGCAGGGATAGTAGTACGACATTTTATTCATATACTATGTATAAAACGAATGACGAAACTACAGAACACAAACAAACGGACTGGGTGCCGGTGGGGTAAACGGCTCCGGCCATGGAGTGGGGCAAACAACTGGGCCTGGACTGGGCATCGGTGAGGCAACCGGCTCTGGCCATGGAGCTGGGAAAACAACCGGGCCTGGACTGGGCACCGGTGGGGCGGACTGCTCAGGCTCTGGAGCGAAGCAGACGGCTGAACCCGGACTGGGTACCGGTGGAGCGGACTGCTCTGGCGCTGGAGCGGAGCAGACGGCTGGACCCGGATTGGGCACCGGTGGAGCGGACTGCTCTGGCGCGAAGCAGACGGCTGGACCCGGATTGGGCACCGGTACGGCGGACTGCTCTGGCACTGGAGCGGAGCAGACGGCTGGACCCGGAATGGGCACCGGTGGAGCGGACTGCTCTGACTCTGGAGCGGAGCAGACGGCTGGACCCGGATTGGGCACCGGGGGAGCGGACTGCTCTGGCACTGGGGCGGAGCAGACGGCTGGACCCGGATTGGGCACCAGAGAAGCTGTTCAGGGTCCTGTTGGTTCCAGACTTGGCGCTCTGGTACCGCTATCAGAGAAGCTGTTCAGGGTCCTGTTGGTTCCAGACCTGGCGCTCTGATACCGCTATCAGAGAAGCTGTTCAGGGTCCTATTGATTCCAGACTTGGCGTTCTGGTACCGCTAGCAGAGAAGCTGTTCAGGGTCCTGTTGATTCCAGACTTGGCGTTCTGGTACCGCTAGCAGAGAAGCTGTTCAGGGTCCTGTTGATTCCAGACCTGGCGTTCTGGTACCGCTAGCAGAGAAGATGTTCAGGGTCCTATTGATTCCAGACTTGGCGTTCTGGTACCGCTAGCAGAGAAGCTGTTCAGGGTCCTGTTGATTCCAGACTTGGCGTTCTGGTACCGCTAGCAGAGAAGCTGTTCAGGGTCCTGTTGATTCCAGACTTGGTGTTCTGGTACCGCTAGCAGAGAAGCTGTTCAGGGTCCTGTTGATTCCAGACTTGGCATTCTGGTACTACTTGGTGGTAGCAGAAAGTCATTTAGTAGCTATCAAAGCATAAGGCTGAAGTTTTCAATGTTCGGCTGCTCTGAGGAGAAATTCTATTATTAATAAAAAATCTAATAATATGTTTGTGAGACTCCATCTGTCTCTTGTCAGTGGAAATTCTTTGTATGAATTATTGACTGTTTTGTTTGGAATAATAGAGCAGATTATCACACAATGTTTTTCATTCTTTAAGTCTGAGACGTGACAGTTATTTAAAGGTCCAATGCAAACGTTTTTATCTCGATATCAAAGCATTTCTGGGTAACAATTAAGTACCTTAAAACCTCTTAAGGATCGGAAACTTTTTTTCAATTTTCGCCTAAATTGACACACCCAAATCTAGCTCAGGACCTGAAGCAAGGATATGCATATTCTTGATATCATTTGAAAGGAAACACTAAAGTTTGTGGAAATGTGTAATTAATGTAGGAGAATATAACACATTAGATCTGGCAAAAGATAATACAAACAAAAAAACATGTGTTTTCAGTTTTTTGTTTTGCACCATCTTTGAAATGCAAGAGAAAGGCCTCCCAGGAATGTCATACATGATGGATCACTAGCTTCCCTACAGAAAATACACTAACCTTCACACATACATTTTATCTCTGGGACCCTAAGGATGACAAATCAGAGCAAGATTACTGAATGTAAGTACATGATTTACCTTCAGAGGTGAATGTACCAAACCAGTTGCCGTGATAAAAGTGTTTTGTTGTTGTGAACTATCCTCAAACAATAGCATGGTATTTCGTAGCTGTAATAGATACTGTAAATCGGACACTGCAGTTAGATTAACAATAATTTAGGCTTTCTGCCCATATAAGATTGTGAGGGTTTGGCTGTGGTTAGACCTTACTCCCAATAAGGGGAGTGGTAGAACCACAGTCGAACCCTCACACCCTAACTAGGGGAGTAATGATCCTCAATCAGAGACAGCTGTACAGGGTTGTCTCTGATTGGGGATTGCATTTAGGCACCACTCTCGGCCACCTGTGTGTGGGTCATTGTTAGATGTACGTATCATGTCAAAGTAAGTGTGTTCCGTTTTCATTATTTTGTAAACTGTAGTTCGTCATTGAGAGAATTATACATTGTATAATAAAATGTGGAACTATACCTGTGCTGCACCTTGGTCTCTCTCTACACCCACTCGTGACAAAGATATGTCCATGTCCCGGAAACTTGGCGGTTGTTTACAACGCCATTCTAGTCACATATTGAATATTGAGCGGCAACCGTCCCGTATATGGGACACCTCATCCCATAGAGGTTAAAGGTGAAAATAGAATCTTAGCAAAGCAAGAATTTATCTAGGACTGTCTGGGAGTGGTCTGAGAGGGGAGGAGAAATCTGAAAACTGGATGTTACTGGCAAAGAGGTTCGGAACTCTTTGTTATTGGTCTATTAAAGGCTCCATCCTACAAAAAAAGGCAGAAATTTCAGGCGGTCTTTTCAAACAACTCTTACACTAAAACAGAATTATCATCATTTTCACAATTTCACATTATTATTCCAACCTCATAGGGTGTAAAACACAGGGCCTTTATTATTTCAGTTAACTTTTAAACGTATACCGACATAGGATATTAATTTGAGCCAGTTTGCTACAGCAGGAAAATAATCCTGCAGCAACTGGAAATGTGAATTATTATGTGAATAATTTTTGTATGGGTTGATACATTTTTTGAAAGGGAAAATCAAGTCTCCTGCAACATTGTGATCAAGATCCTGCATCTGTATTATTAACATTGTGTTGCTTTGAAGAGAAACATGTCTAGAGTTTCTGGTGGGTGTAAAATACATATTTTATTGACTAGAATGGTTCATTATATTGAAGGAAAACATAATGTTATAAAAAAAAAAAAAAAACGTTTCCATACCCTTTAATAAGATTGTTAGATTCCCGAGGTGACAGTCAACTGAAGTTAAACTATAAACAAACCACCCCTCTGTGCACCTTCTAATATATTGATGGCTATAACAGTCCCTCTGTGCACCTTCTAATATATTGATGACTATAACAGTCCCTCTGTGCACCTTCTAATATATTGATGACTATAACAGTCCCTCTGTGCACCTTCTAATATATTGATGACTATAACAGTCCCTCTGTGCACCTTCTAATATATTGATGACTATAACAGTCCCTCTGTGCACCTTCTAATATATTGATGACTATAACAGTCCCTCTTTGCACCTTCTAATATATTGATGACTATAACAGTCCAGAGGTGACAGTCAACTAATGTTGACCTCCAAACAGACGTTAGTATTCCGATTATATCCCTCTGCACTCTGACTCAATAAATGGCTAACATTAAAAACACTGTCTCGTTAAATGGTAATATATTTATATAGTATATTTATAATAATAAAGTGTTTACCTGTCAGTTGATTTTCCCAGTATGTTTATGTGTATCAAAGTTATCTGACAGTATGTATGTTTATGTGTATCAAAGTTATCTGACTTATCAACAATGTCAAGGGAATGAACTACAATCTCTGACGACTGACGGGACAAGTTGCAAGTTTGTGTCTCCTTCATCTTATTTAAATGTATGTACTTGTATGTGTACTCCTATGTCACGACGGAGCGCATACACAGCCCAAGGTCTGTCACGGTTGGGTGCAGCGAGAGACCAAAACACAGCGCAGGGATTGTAGTTTGACATTTTATTTATACTATGTATAAACAACACTCAAAATGCGAACTACCACACAAAACAAAACACGATACAACAAACGTGAAAAAACGTAGCACACTTACTTTCTCCGTGACTTGCGAAATAATGACCCACACCCCGGTGTGGAACATACAAACCTATGTAGGATCCCTAATTAGAGACAATGCACTGCAGCTGCCTCTAATTAGGGATCCAACACAAACCACCACCAGAAACAGAAAGAATAGAACTGTCAGACTCTGACCATGGTTACATAGAGAAGCAAATGGGCTTCTCTATGGCCATAGCCTGACATCCTAATACCAGGAGATGAAGGATCATACATATACATATATATATTTACCAAACAAAAATAGATGAGAGATTGGAAATGATGCAGATATTAAAGCTGACCTAAAAAACTTCCCTCTTCAATATCAGGATGGATGTTCTGATCTGATGATAGATATTCAATGTGATGTAGTTCTGATTCTATCTGATAACATTCCTACCTGCCTGCAGGCCTCAATGCAGGAAGTGGCTGACTTCCTTCCCTTAGAGAT
>CM042423.1:1789968-1829968 GCA_023634145.1 Thymallus thymallus
ACGCACGCACGCACGCACGCACACACACACTGTCTCGTGTGTCGGTTCATTCTAGGGTAATCTGGTAATTGGTTATCTGCTTCATTATAAAACATTCAGTGGACAGAATAAGTATACAATTATAAGATTAGTCTGCAAGCACTTGTTATTGTATCTGTGTTGTTCATAAAATGTTCATTAATTACCATTATTCGTGATAATGCCCTCGAAGCCGGTTTTTGGAGGATATATTGGCACGTCGAGGGGCGGGAAACCGTGCCAATACATCCTCCAAACACTGGGTTCAAGGGCATTATCACTTTTATACAACAGTTACCAACATAGTCAAATAATGAATTTTCATTAAAAAATGAAATTTATTCATACTATTTCATCCTTCCACAAGATATAGTCCCGACACAAATCTAGGGTTGCTACCCAAGCCGGCTGGTCGTTGGTTCTATCGGTTCGGTTGCCAGAGACGCGACCCAGTCAAGTCTTTTTGTTCTAAATCTATGTTGTTCGTTCTAAATGTTCAGTTACCATGACGGCTGGCAACGTTCTTATCCCTTGATTGCTAGTTAGTCCTTAAGAGTCTATTGACGCACCTGTGTAGCAAAAACAAAACTCCCATCAGAACCCGTCAGTTTAAGTTACAGATATCTGTTTTATACATGAGCTGCATCTCAATCCGCCGCATCAGCAGTGGAAGGTGGCCGAGCTACAGCTGACTGTAGCGTCCGGTTTGGCCTACAAACTAGTATGACCACTATGGAAAAGAAAGACTCTTACAAACACGATGGTGTACTCCATTTGTCTCTACGATCCCCCCACAAGTGTCACGTGACTCATCTGAAGGTAACCCATAAACATTAATGGAAGTCTGGAGGTAGTTTTATGCTCCCGAAAATAAGGGGTTAAATATGTTTTTTATAAACTTAAATGTTGTCTGATCTTTTTTATATCTCCTAGTTATAGAGGACAGACACTTCAAAACCTTGTTCCTTAAGAATTATTTTTGACTGTCTTGTTTTGCCATTTCTTAATGTGCTATTCAATGGGCTTCTCTGGGCCTTACCAATAATGGCCAAATTATATATTTTATCAAATCATAAAAAATAAAAAAAGAATCATACCTAAAGGGGTCCTAAAATTCGAAATCAAATAGCTCAATGATCATGATATGACCATTTTAAAACAATTCCTTATGTTTGCTTAGTAAACATAAGGTGTGTGTGTGTGTGTGTGTGTGTGTGTGTGTGTGTGTGTGTGTGTGTGTGTGTGTGTGTGTGTGTGTGTGTGTGTGTGTGTGTGTGTGTGTGTGTGTGTGTGTGTGTGTGTGTGTGTGTGTGTGTGTGTGTGTGTGTGTGTGTGTGTGTGTGTGTGTGTGTGTGTGTGTGTGTTTGTGTGTGTGTGTGTGTGTGTTCTCTAGTCATTCTAGTGTGTACATCAGTGATGTAACTATCAGTCGTCTCACCCCAGGGTAACTCAAACACACATAGTTTATGTATGCCTAACCCCATATCCACCCCTACCCCCTCAGGCTGGTAAATCAGTGTGTGTGTATCTGGTCATGACAGGCTAGTTACTGGTACACAGTGAAGTGTGTGTGCGTGTGCGTGTGCGTAATCTGTATCTCTGTTGATGTACAAGATACATAAACCCTGCTGTTAAGACAAAAGCTAGCTAGTACTTTCAGAAAGTATTCAGACGCCTTGACTTATTCCACATTGTGTTACAGCCTGAATTCAACATGGATTACATTTATATTTTTCTCACCCATCTACACACAATACCCCATAATGACAAAGTGAAAACCTGTTTTAAGAAATTGTTGCAAATTTACTGAAAATGAAATACAGAAATATCTAATTAATATAAATATTCTCACCCTGGAGTAAATACATGCTAGAATCACCTTTGTGAGTGATTACAGCTGGGAATCTTTCTGGGTAAGTCTCTAAGGAACGCCCACATGCAGGAACGCCCTTAATTGGCTGCAGTTGCATACTATTGGCTATATCACGATTTCAATGTTATTTCCCTTTTGTTTCTTGTCTATTTCACTGACAATGTAAACATATGTTTCCCATGAAGCCCTTTGAATTGAATTGGTACACCTCTTCTCCACTCTAAAACATATACAGTGGGGAGAACAAGTATTTGATACACTGCCGATTTTGCAGATTTCCCTACTTACAAAGCATGTAGAGGTCTGTAATTTTTATCATAGGTACACTTCAACTGTGAGTGACGGAATCTAAAACAAAATCCAGAAAATCACATTGTATGATTTTTAAATAATTAATTAGCATTTTATTGCATGACATAAGTATTTGATCACCTACCAACCAGTAAGAATTCCGGCTCTCACAGACATGTTCGTTTTTCTTTAAGAAGCTCTCCTGTTCTCCACTCATTACCTGTATTAACTGCACCTGTTTGAACTCGTTACCTGTATAAAAGACACCTGTCCACACACTCAATCAAACAGACTCCAACCTCTCCACAATGGCCAAGACCAGAGAGCTGTGTAAGGACATCAGGGATAAAATTGTAGACCTGCACAAGGCTGGGATGGGCTACAGGACAATAGGCAAGCAGCTTGGTGAGAAGGCAACAACTGTTGGCGCAATTATTAGAAAATGGAAGAAGTTCAAGATGACGGTCAATCTCCCTCGGTCTGGGGCACCATGCAAGATCTCACCTCGTGGGGCATCAATGATCATGAGGAAGGTGAGGGATCAGGCCAGAATTACACGGCAGGACCTGGTCAATGACCTGAAGAGAGCTGGGACCACAGTCTCAAAGAAAACCATTAGTAACACACTACGCCGTCATGGATTAAAATCCTGCAGCGCACGCAAGGTCCCCCTGCTCAAGCCAGCGGATGTCCAGGCCCGTCTGAAGTTTGCCAATGACCATCTGGATGATCCAGAGGAGGAATGGGAGAAGGTCATGTGGTCTGATGAGACAAAAATAGAGCTTTTTGGTCTAAACTCCACTCGCCGTGTTTGGAGGAAGAAGAAGGATGAGTACAACCCCAAGAACACCATCCCAAACGTGAAGCATGGAGGTGGAAACATCATTCTTTGAGGATGCTTTTCTGCAAAGGGGACAGGACGACTGCACCGTATTGAGAGGAGGATGGATGGGGCCATGTATCGCGAGATCTTGGCCAACAACCTCCTTCCCTCAGTAAGAGCATTGAAGATGGGTCATGGCTGGGTCTTCCAGCATGACAACGACCCGAAACACACAGCCAAGGCAACTAAGGAGTGGCTCCGTAAGAAGCATCTCAAGGTCCTGGAGTGGCCTAGCCAGTCTCCAGACCTGAACCCAATAGAAAATCTTTGGAGGGAGCTGAAAGTCCGTCTTGCCCAGCGACAGCCCCGAAACCTGAAGGATCTGGAGAAGGTCTGTATGGAGGAGTGGGCCAAAATCCCTGCTGCAGTGTGTGCAAACCTGGTCAAGAACTACAGGAAACGTATGATCTCTGTAATTGCAAACAAAGGTTTCTGTACCAAATATTAAGTTCTGCTTTTCTGACGTATCAAATACTTATGTCATGCAATAAAATGCAAATTAATTACTTAAAAATCATACAATGTGATTTTCTGGATTTTTGTTTTAGATTCTGTCACTCACAGTTGAAGTGTACCTATGATAAAAATTACAGACTTCTACATGCTTTGTAAGTAGGAAAACCTGCAAAATCGTCAGTGTATCAAATACTTGTTCTCCCCACTGTATGTGCACATTGTTATAACACTGTACATAGCCAATAATATAACATCTGAAATGTTTACTGTTAATTTCTGATGGTTTGGTTCCCATGCCAATAAAGCCCTTTGAATCAGAGAGAGAGAGAGAGAGAGAGAGAGAGAGAGAGAGAACTATTAGCATAATACTGATGCACAGGAACAGAGAATCAGTCATGTGAAATGTGATCCATGTTGTTATATGAACAGGGAGATAAATAGTTGACTCTCTGCCTTATCAGTGATTCACACACACACACACACACACACACACACACACACACACACACACGCACACACACACACACACACACACACACACACACACACACACACACACACACACACACACACACAGGTGTATGTTTATGTAAAGTACTCTCTTGGTATTCAGCCCCATGTTGTTGCTAAACAAATGATTGAAAGAGTGTGGTGGGCTCCATCTCAGTAAGCCGGGCCAACTAGCTCTTTCACCTGCCGCTGTGTGTGTGTGTGTGTGTGTGTGTGTGTGTGTGTGTGTGTGTGTGTGTGTGTGTGTGTGTGTGTGTGTGTGTGTGTGTGTGTGTGTGTGTGTGTGTGTGTGTGTGTGTGTGTGTGTGCGGACGTGTTTAACTATTCTTGAGGGGACCAGAAGTCCCCACAAGAATAGCAAACAAAGAAGAATTTGACCAACTGGTGACATTTTGTTGGTCCCCATGAGGTCAAATGCTATTTCTAGGGTGTTTAGGGTTAAGGTTAGAATTAGTGTTAGAATTAGGTTTAGGGTTAGGGTTAGGAGCTATGGTTAGTTTTAGGGTTAGGTGCTAGGTGCTAGGCTTAGGGTTAAGGTTATGTTTTTGGGTTAAGGTTAGGCTTAGGGTTAGGGTTAAGGTTAAGGTTAGGCTAAGAGTAGGGGTTAGGGTTACGTTGGGCGTGACCTCTCTCCCCTGCAGACCACATTAACACTGTCGCTGTCAACAAAACTTTAGTGACACTGGAATAAGTTATGGTGACGTGCTGAGAGTTGTCTAAAATACGCTCTGCTCTCCTTTGTCTCCACCCATTCAGCATCGTTCACACCCTCTTAAGACTTAGCCCCACCCATCTCTTTAAAGATTCACATGTGAGGTCATGTGCTAAACAGAGTGTATGGTCATGTAGTAAACAACCAAAGACTTCAAGACTAAACGCTGGTTTATACTACGTCTATCGACATGTCTGTATAAAGTTGTCATTCATTATTACAGGAAAATAAACTCACAACAAGATCCTTCTTTACAAGTTAATGGCAAACTATTTCCAGAAAATAGCTTATGGTTCTGAGTGTGACAAATAAAAAAAGGGTATTCCACTGGAGAATTGTAGAATTTTGAATTTTAGAACTCAATGGCCTCACATTCTATCCTAATCTGACTTTGGTGCAGGTCATGCTGTTCTTCACATTACCGTCTCTGTTAAACACACACTATATCAAATAAAATCTATGATTATTTGTCATATGCACAGGATACAGAAGGAGTAAACGTTACAGTGAAATGGTTACTTGCATAGTGGAGTCTTTTGTTTAGATATGTAGCTATCTAGCTAGCTAAACAATGAACCATAATCCCAACTCATAACATTACTATCCTGTGTGGATCTACAGGAAGCTTAAGCTAACCAACTAGGTTCAACGGTAGCTAGCTAGCTAACATTAGTCTAAAATTAGTAATGCAAATGGCCCTGAGATACAAATAATATTACTACACAGATCATACACGTAACGTTAGCTAGCGAGCCAGCCAGTTAACGTTAGCAAGTTAGTTAACAGTACGCTTTAACGTGTAATGAAAACTACTTTTCTGACAAAAATAAAACCTTATAAAATCTGAAAATGTAAAGTGGATACAAATGCACTCTCTATGTAAAGTAGGCCTCTCTCAATCTAAAGCCTCTCTATGTAAAGTAGGCCTCTCTCTATCTAAAACCTCTCTATGTAAAGTAGGCCTCTCTCTATCTAAAACCTCTCTATGTAAAGTAGGCCTCTCTCAATCTAAAGCCTCTCTATGTAAAGTAGGCCTCTCTCTATCTAAAACCTCTCTATGTAAAGTAGGCCTCTCTCTATCTAAAACCTCTCTATGTAAAGTAGGCCTCTCTCAATCTAAAACCTCTCTATGTAAAGTAGGCCTCTCTCAATCTAAAGCCTCTCTATGTAAAGTAGGCCTCTCTCTATCTAAAACCTCTCTATGTAAAGTAAGCCTCTCTCTATCTAAAACCTCTCTATGTAAAGTAGGCCTCTCTCTATCTAAAACCTCTCTATGTAAAGTAGGCCTCTCTCTATCTAAAACCTCTCTATGTAAAGTAGGCCTCTCTCTATCTAAAGCCTCTCTATGTAAAGTAGGCCTCTCTCAATCTAAAGCCTCTCTATGTAAAGTAGGCCTCTCTCAATCTAAAGCCTCTCTATGTAAAGTAGGCCTCTCTCTATCTAAAGCCTCTCTATGTAAAGTAGGCCTCTCTCAATCTAAAGCCTCTCTATGTAAAGTAGGCCTCTCTCAATCTAAAGCCTCTCTATGTAAAGTAGGCCTCTCTCAATCTAAAGCCTCTCTTTGGAGAGTAGGCCTCTCTCAATCTAAAGCCTCTCTATGGAGAGTAGGCCTCTCTCAATCTAAAGCCTCTCTATGGAGAGTGGGCCTCTATCTTCCACTTATCTGAAAGGATAGTAGGAAGACATTTTTCCTACTAACACTTTTTTGGTAAAAATAAACTTTCTTCAATCAAAAGTTGAAGGAAAAACATGTTGTTGCCTTATGGGACCTTTCTGCAAAGTTTGGCCAAGCAACCATTTTAAGGTGTGTATACACCTCAGTTCTCTCTCTCTCTCTCTCTCTCTCTCAAACATATGTTAACATTGCCAAAGCAAGTGAAGTAGATAATTAACAAAAGTGAAATAAACAATAAAAATAACAGTAAACATTAGACACACAGAAGTTCCAAAAGAATAAGCTTGATGACGTGGAAACCCCACACCCCTAAACTTGCTACATATGGTGACAGTTTTTAACCAGGCTCAATAACTAAACAGACACACACAGCGTAATTTTAATTGCTGTTGGGAATTTATTAGATGTGTACCTGTGTATGTATTTAAAGTCATACCTTCAAAGTCAGTGCCTCTTTGCTCAACATCATGGGAAAATCAAAAGAAATCAACCAAGACCTCAGAAAAAAAAATGTAGACCTCCACAAGTCTGGTTCATCCTTGGGAGAAATTTCCAAATGCCTGAAGGTACCAAGTTCATCTGTACAAACAATAGTACGCAAGTATAAACACCATGGGACCATGCAGCCGTCATACCGCTCAGGAAGGAGACGCGTTCTGTCTTCTAGAGATGAACGTACTTTGGTGCGAAAAGTGCAAATCAATCCCAGAAAAACAGCAAAGGACCATGTGAAGATGCTGGAGGAAACAGGTACAAAATAATCTATATCCACAGTAAAACGAGTCCTATATGATCATAACCTGAAAGGCCGCTCAGCAAGGAAGAAGCCACTGCTCGAAAACCGCCACAAAAAAGACTACGGTTTGCAACTGCACATGGAGACAAAGATCGTACTTTTTGGAGAAATGTCCTCTGGTCTGATGAAACAAAAATAGAACTGTTTGACCATAATGACAATCGTTATGTTTGGAGGAAAAAGGGGGAGGCTTGCAAGCTGCAGAACACCATCTCAACCGTGAAGCACGGGGTGGCAGCATCATGTTGTGGGGGTGCTTTGCTGCAGGAGGGACTGGTGCACTTCACAAAATAGATGGCATCATGAGGAAGGAAAATTCTGTGGATATATTGAAGTAACATCTCAAGACATCAGTCAGGAAGTTAAAGCTTGGTCGCAAATGGGTCTTCCAAATGGACAATGACCCAAAGCATACTTCCAAAGTTGTGGCAAAATGGCTTAAGGACAACAAAGTCAAGGTATTGGAGTGGCCATCACAAAGCCCTGACCTCAATCCTATAGAACATTTGTGGGCAGAACTGAAAAAGCATGTGCGAGCAAGGAGGCCTACAAAACCTGACTCAGTTACACCAGTTCTGTCAGGAGGAATGGGCCAAAATTCACCCAACTTATTGTGGGAAGCTTGTGGAAGGCTACCCAAAACGTTTGACCCAAGTTAAACAATTTAAAGGCAATGCTACCAAATACTAATTGAGTGTATGCAAACTTCTGACCCACTGGGAATGTGATGAAAGAAATAAAATATGAAATAAATCATTCTCTCTACTATTATTCTGACATTTCACATTCTTAAAATAAAGTGGTGATCCTAACTGACCTAGGACAGGTAATTTTTACTAGGATTAAATGTCAGGAAATGTGAAAAACTGAGTTTAAATGTATTTGACTAAGGTGTATGTAAACTTCCTACTTCTTGTGGCAACAGGTCACAAATCTTGCTGGCACACTATTGTATTTCACCCAGTAGATATGGGAGTTTATCAAAATTGGATTTGTTTTAGAATTTTTTGTGGATCTCTGTAATCTGAGAGAAATACTGTATGTGTCTCTAATATGGTCATACATTTGGCAGGAGGTTAGGAAGTGCAGCTCAGTTTCAACCTCATTTTGTGGGCAGTGTGCACATAGCCTTTCTTCTCTTGAGAGCCAGGTCTTCCTACGGCGGCCTTTCTCAATAGCAAGGCTATGCTCACTGAGCCTGTACATAGTCAAAGCTTTCCTTAAGTTTGGGTCAGTCACAGTGGTCAGGTATTCTGCCACTGTGGACTCTCTGTTTAGGGCCAAAAAGCATTCTAGTTTGCTCTGTTTTTTTGTTAGTTCTTTCCAATGTGTCAAGTAATTATCTTTTTGTTTTCTCATGGCCCTCCTTGGTTGGGGACAGAAGCACCAGATCATCAGCAAACAGTAGACATTTGACTTCAGATTCTAGTAGGGTGAGGTCGGGTGCTGCAGACTGTTCTAGTGCCCTCGCCAATTCGTTGATATTTATGTTGAAGAGGGTGGGGCTTAAGCTGCATCCCTGTCTCACCCCACGGCCCTGTGGAAAGAAATGTCTGTATTTTTTGCCCATTTTAACCTCACACTTGTTGTTTGTGATCATGGATGTTATAATGTCATATGTTTTTCCCCAACACCACTTTCCATCGGTTTGTATAGCAGGCCCTCGAGCCAAATTAAGTCAAAGGCTTTTTTAAAATCAACAAAGCATGAGAAGACTTTGCCTTTGTTTTGGTTTGTTTGTTTGTCTATTAGGGTGTGCAGGGTGAATACGTGGTATGGCGGACGGTCATTTGGTAATAAGCTGATTTGACATTTGCTCAGTACATTGTTTTCACTGGTGAAAACAACTAGTCTGCTGTTAATGATAATGCAGAGGATTTTCCCAAGGTTGCTGTTGACTCATATCCCACGGTAGTTATTGGGGTCAAATTTGTCTCCACTTCTGTGGATTGGGGTGATCAGTCCTTGGTTCCAAATATTGTGGAAGATGCCAAAGATAAGGATGATGTTAAAGAGTTTAAGTATAGCCAATTATAATTTTTATGGTCTGTACATCTTATCATTTCATTGAGGATACCATCAACACCACAGGCCTTTCTGGGTTGGAGGGTTTGTATTTTGTCCTGTAGTTCATTCAATGTAATTGGAGAATCCCGTGGATTCTGGTCTTTAATTTATTTTTTTATTTTTTTTTTATTTCACCTTTATTTAACCAGGTAGGTCAGTTGAGAACAAGTTCTCATTTGCAACTGCGACCTGGCCAAGACAAAGCAAAGCAGTGCGACAAAAAACAACAACACAGAGTTACACATTAAACAAACAGTCAAAAACACAATAGAAAATCTATAAACAGAGTGCAAAATGTAGTGCAAAAATGCAGTAAGGTTGGGAGGTAGGACAATAAATAGACTATAGAGTAGAAATAAATTACAGAAAATTATCATCATTAACACAGGAATAGTTGATTCTAAGATTTGTATTTGATCATGTATATGTTTTTGCTCTTTGTTCTTTGTTATAGAGCCAAAGATTGGAGAAGTGGTTTATCCATACATCACCGTTTTGAATAGATAACTCTTTGTGTTGTTGTTTGTTTAGTGTTTTCCAATGTTCCCAGAAGTGGTTAGGGTCTATGGATTCTTCAATTACATTGAGCTGGTTTCTGACGTGCTGTTCCTTCTTCTTCAGTAGTGTATTTCTGTATTGTGTGCTGAGGGTGTCAGGTCTATTGGGGGATATAGGCAGCACACATGAGGACATTTATCTCTGTTAAGATTATTTCCTTATTAATTTCTGTTTTGACTAATTTAATAGAGTGGGTTAGGTCTGCTCTATACCAAGTTAACATACACTCTGAGTCTCTTCCCTGTTTCACACCTGGTAGTTTGGTGGATGGGACGACCAGCTCTCTGTAACCCAGAGGGCAACCAGTGGGTCCGTCTCCTTTATACCATGTTTCTTGTAGGATGACAATGTCTTTTTTTACTCTTTAGGCCAAAGTCAGATGACCTCAGACCTTGTATATTCCAGGATGAGATAGTGAAGGCTTTGTGTTGAATAAAGTGTCCAATGTTGTTAGTCGTGTGGTTTGGCCTCAGGCCAGTAAGTGTGAGCAGAGCCTACTGAGCATCTGGTACAAGCCATTGGCTTGGTCTAGTGTAAGAGTGGGGGTTGGGCCTGTTTACCTGCTCACGGCCTGGGCGTATGTGTGACTTCCATGTTGAGGCCCTCTTTGCGGGAGTGGGGAGCATGGGGTGGCCAGGAGGGGCATAGGTCTGATCTGATGGGGCATAAATGGGGTGTGGGCATGGTTCACTTGGGTGGATGTTGATTGGATGTGGCTGGTGGTGTTGTGGTCTGGATGTAGGTCCTCTCGGCGTGGGTCCTCTGTGTGTAGGTCCGGGGGGGGGAACCTGCAGGTGCGATGTCCTTTAGGGTCCAGGCAAAGGTGGGCACTGCTGCCTTGTATAGGTGGACCTGGTTGTAAAGTCTGTCTCCCTCCCTCCTTCTCTTCTCTCTCTCTCTCTCTCTCTCTCTCTCTCTCTCTCTCTCTCTCTCTCTCTCTCTCCCTCCTCTCAATTTCAATTGAAGGGCCTTATTGGCATGGGAAACATATGTTAAAACATATCTCTCTCTCTCTCTCTCTCTCTCTCACTCTCTCTCCCTCCTTCTCTTCTCTCTCTCTCTCTCTCTCTCTCTCTCTCTCTCTCTCTCTCTCTCTCTCTCTCTCTCTCTCTCACTCTCTCTCCCTCCTTCTCTCTCTCTCTCTCTCTCTCCTGAAAGTCCATCTCAGTGTGTTTAGCTCCACTGTGGTCTTGTGTGCTTCCCAGAAGACACTCAGTGGCACAAGTTATGAAAGCAATTATCAATACACACACACCAAAACAAAACCACACACACAATACACATGGCACGAACACACTATTCCCAGGTGTATATTTGGAAGCCAGGAGTGCTGGAGCGTCAATAGGGGAGATATTTAAGAGAAGAGCATCCTGAAATGAAGTGCATCTATTGTGCTATAACCACTTAGAGAGCTAAGTGTCTGTGTGTCTGTGTGTCTGTGTGTGTCTGAGAGTGAGTGTGTGTCTGTGTGTGTCTGAGAGTGAGTGTGTGTCTGTGTGTGTCTGAGAGTGAGTGTGTGTGTGTCTGTGTGTGTCTGAGAGTGAGTGTGTGTCTGTGTGTGTCTGAGAGTGAGTGTGTGTCTGTGTGTGTCTGAGAGTGAGTGTGTGTGTGTGTGTGTGTGTGTGTGTGTGTGTGTGTGTGTCTGAGGGTGAGTGTGTGTCTGTGTGTGTCTGAGAGTGAGTGTGTGTGTGTGTGTGTGTGTGTCTGTGTGTGTGTGTCTGAGAGTGAGTGTGTGTGTGTGTGTGTGTGTGTGTGTGTGTGTGTGTGTGTGTGTGTGTGTGTGTGTGTGTGTGTGTGTGTGTGTGTGTGTGTGTGTGTGTGTGTGTGTGTGTGTGTGTGTGTGTCTGTGTGTGTGTGTGTGTGTGTGTGTGTGTGTGTGTGTGTGTCTGTTTGTGTGTGTGTGTGTCTGAGAGTGAGTGTGTGTGTGTGTGTGTGTGTGTGTGTCTGTGTCTGTGTCTGCGTGTGTGTGTGTCTGTGTGTGTGTGTGTATGTCAGAGACCACTAGGATGTCAGAGACCACTATGTCAGAGACCACTACGTCAGAGACCACTATGTCAGAGACCACTATGTCAGAGACCACTAGGATGTCAGAGACCACTATGACGTCAGAGACCACTACGTCAGAGACCACTATGATGTCAGAGACCACTATGATGTCAGAGACCACTACGTCAGAGACCACTATGATGTCAGAGACCACTACGTCAGAGACCACTATGATGTCAGAGACCACTACGTCAGAGACCACTATGATGTCAGAGACCACTATGATGTCAGAGACCACTACGTCAGAGACCACTATGATATCAGTGACCACTATGATGTCAGAAACCACTATGATGTCAGAGACCACTACGTCAGAGACCACTATGATGTCAGAGACCACTACGTCAGAGACCACTATGATGTCAGAGACCACTACGTCAGAGACCACTATGATGTCAGAGACAACTACGTCAGAGACCACTAAAATAAACAGATTACCTTACAATAGATGTATTTATGTTTGTCTTCTAACGCCTCTTAAGGGGAGAGTAATCATAAAGTAACTGAAAGTAATCAGATTACGTTACTGAGTTTGGGGTAATCCAGAAGATATGTTACTGATTACAATCTTGGACAGGTAACTTGAAACTGTAATGGAATACATTTAGAAAGTGTGTGTGTTTATTCTTAAGGGTGTGTGATAACATGCCTTTTGGAAGGGTCTGGGAGCCAGGACTCAGGTCAATAACACAGTACCTCCTACCAATGTTAAATGTGGAATAGTCTGGGAGTCAGGACTCAGGTCAATAACACAGTACCTCCTACCAATGTTAAATGTGGAATAGTCTGGGAGTCAGGACTAATGACCAATGTTTTCCAACACTGAGCAAATTTCAGGTCTGCTGAGTGAAAACTTGAAGGTTGTAAAAATTATTTGCAACTTCCACCGTCTGTTTACTGTGAACCCTGGCGCTGTACCCGCTTTAAGTTACAGGTTTAACAGTGGCCATGTAGGCACAGCTGGGGGCTGAGGGCGGTCTGTAACAGGCGGCAACAGTGAGAGACTTATTTCTGGAAAGGTGGATTTTTAAAAGTAGAAGCTCAAACTGTTTGGGCACAGACCTGGATAGTATGACAGAACTCTGCAGGTTATCTCTGCAGTAGATTGCAACTACACCACCTTTGGCAGTTCTATCTTGACGGGAAATGTTGTAGTTTCAGAATTTTTGGTGGCCTTCCTGAGCCAGGATTCAGACACAGCTACGACATCAGGGTTGGCGGAGTGTGCTAAAGCAGTGAATAAATCAAACTTAGGGAGGAGGCTTCTGATATTAACATGCATGAAACCAAGGCTTTTACGGTTACAGAAGTCAACAAATGAGAGTGTCTGGGGAATAGTTTTAGTACTGGGGGCTACAGGACCTGGGTTTACCTCTACATCACCAGAGGAACAGAGGAGGATTAGGATAAGGGTACGGCTAAAGGCTTTAAGACCTGGTCATCTAGTGCGTTGGGCACAGAGAATAAAAGGAGCAGATTTCTGGGCGTGGTGGAATAGATTCAGGGCATTATGTACAGACAGGGATATGGTAGGATGTGAATTCAGTGGAGGTAAACCTAGGCGTTGGATAACGATGAGAGAGGTTGCATCTCTGGAGCCACCAGTTAAGCCAGGTGAGGTCTCTGCGTGTGTGGGGGGACAAAGGAGCTATCTGAGGCATGTTGAGCGGGACTGGGGGCTCTACAGTGAAATAAAACAATAAGAACTAACCTAAACAGCAACAGACAAGGCATATTGACATGAGAGAGAGGCATAAAACAAACACAGTTAATCAAGAGAGCTAAGACAACAACAGGTAATGGTGATGAATGGACAGAGAGGGTCAGCTAGAGAGAATGTTGTGCTACACATAGGACCTGAGTTCAGACCTGAGGCTTAACAGATAAACAGAATGAGGTACCATGTAACGGAACAGTCCAGCAGGCATCAGCTGTGTAGCCAAGTGATCAGGGAGCAGTTCAGTGGACGCTGCACTAGGCGAGCGGGAGGCACGGCGTTCATGCTAGCGGGCCGGGGCTAGCAGATGGGTCTTCGGCGACATCGCAACGGAAAAGCCTGTTGAAACCATGTCAGACGATTACGTCGGCAAACCAGTCGTGATGGATCGGCGGGGCTCCGTGTCGACAATAGAAGGTCCAGGCCAGTTGACAAAGAGGTACTGTAGCCCAGGAATGAGCTAGCACACGTCAGCTAGCCGGGAGATGGACCTACCTCGAGGCTTGCTCAAGGCTAACTGGTGCATGCTTTGGGACAGTAGTGTTAGCCAAACAACAGCCGCTCGGTGGCAGCCAGCGAACTGCGATGATCCGGTGTAATGGTCCAGTGATTTCGGCAGAAATTCGGTGATGTGGTAGAGAAAGCAGGGTCGGTAGCGCGCTGTTGTCTGAACTAAAGCTGGCTGGTGCAGGCAGAGCAGTGGTGGAGACTGGTAGCAGTGGCTAGCAATTGAAAGTATATGAGAATAATGAGAATAAGAAATATATACGGAAAAACAGACCACATTGTAACAGAGTCCACACTGTTACGCCATCTTGGAATTCTTGATTCTTCGATCACAATTAGTAGGGAAACGTTGATGTAGCTAACAGGGAAATCAGAGATCACCAGCCTTTTCTGAGTCAAGATCATTTTCTGAGTCAAAATGCAAACTGAGATTTACCGCTCAGACTTAAAAAACGTAAGCATATGCAACATTAACCAATTGAAAACAGTTCTGTAGCGATGAGGTTTATACAGTAAGCTATAAACCCAATACATTATGACCGCATATTAACTTTGCTTGAATTGTTGTTCAGGCAATTTAAAAAATTTGAGGTAGGCTATATGATCACACCGGTAATAGATCCTTTGTCTTATTACTTGTGAAGCACAGCTGAGTGAGCATACATTAAAACATTTGCTTTTTATGTGTATTTTAAGGGGCTGATGGTGCCTGCATCTGATGGTCAGTCTCAGCGGAGGGAGAGAGCAGCAGACTGAGGGTCCGCCTCTCAACATCCCTCCTCTCCCTTTCCTCCACGGACTTTGACCAACAAGGAACACGTCTTCCAGCTGATAGTTAAATTTGAGTCGCACCTCATTATTTCTGCCTCATGCATAAATTCATGTTGTTACTCCCATGAAAAGAAAAAGTGAAATATTCCTTGTTATTAAAAAATACACAAGCCACTAATAATAACAACAAGTCTATAGATACACTGTCCTCCTCATTCATTACTGCTGCTGTGATTCTTTTAGCGCTGAGTGGAAATAGGAAGAACGTGCATTTTATGGCTTATAACAGTGTTGAATAAAACATGTTGACAGGGCTGAGTAAGAACATCAACATGAACTCACTCATACAAATAGCAGCTCTTTGCTGGATTCATTGACAGTCTCTCTAGTCATGGTTTTAACCCTCCTGTTATCCTAACATATTTTATCCTTGGGGTCAATTTGACCCCAGCTATTTAAACCTCCAGAATATGATTTTAACGCAAGTTCATGTGTCAGGTACTTTGTTTCTTTGTTGACTACCTAAATAACCCTTTAAATAAAACAGAATATGTTACCTTCCTGTTCTTCATCGCAAGAAGTTAAAAGGGAAGATCCTGCTTGTTTTTTCTCACTCTCCCCAACATAGTAACCTTCCTTCTCACCCAGGGCGAACGATGTGAAAACATGATCACATGTAATGTTATGACCATTCAGTCCTTCAGCCATGTCTAGTACCTCCCTCACGTCCTGATTTTGTTCAGGTGCTTCCCCAGGGGATTTACCAGTGTTCACCTGAATATTCCAGACGTAGCTGGACTGTGCATCACCTGCTGCTCATATTTTGATACCATATTTGTCCGGTTTGCTTGGTATGTATTGTCTGAAGGGACAGCGTCCACGAAATGCAACCAGACATTCATCCACAGTGACGTGGGGCTCTAGATTGTAAAGAGAGGGTCATCCTGGACCCACTCGTCTCATACATCCAGTATTGCTGGGAGTTTTTCACGCTCTCGTCGGCCCCGCCTTGCTCCTCTGTCGTCAAAGCGTATGACACGGGAGAAAACAGGAAATGTCTTTAGAGACATGGCGGCTGGAAATATTCCCTTCCAGTGTCAGCATTCCCAAAGCTGCTGCCGCTCCTCTTGACTTGTACACTCCTGACGAAATGAGACACCCAATGTAGGCCTGCAAGTGGCTCACATCCAAGTCTTTCCAACTGTCCCCATACACGCGCCTCCCCTCTAAGTTTGTCATCTCAAGTATATCCTTTTCGATTGATGGTGTTACGAAAAGGACATGGCTGACAGCGTATCTGGTGGGGCCTGGAACCATTTTGATGACATTAGCAGCAATAAGTCTACCCTGTTGTTCAGGTGGGGAGAGGGACCATTGTTGGAAGGTAATGTTGTCTGCTGGCGGTTGAGAGGCAACAGGAGGGTCAATACTAAGAGTCTCTTTCTCATCAGAGGAGGATGCCTTATAATCAGGGTCCTCATCCACATTATCCTCTCAGACACGTTCTCCTCTATGTCACTTTCACTGCCAAAGAGCTGTGACAAAACCTCATTGACTCAAAACCTTTGCTTCGAGGTCATTTTCAATTGAGAGCATAAAGAGAGAGTCCACTGAGCACCAAGAGAACTGTTTTAGCAGGCTGCTGTGCAAGAGTTTATATGTTTGCTCCTCCACTATGTTTGGTGAACTATCTCGTGGGAATTATGTTTCCACTCCCCCACGGCGTGGGAAATATCAGTGGTTCTTGCAACACTACAGGTATGGTTATGTTAAGTTAGGGCCCTAAAGCAGAGGGATGTTTTTGAAGATTATAGAATGGCATGTTATAGTGACCTCAATATCATCCAAAACCAAATCTATACAGCTAAAACAGCCTGGGGTCAAACGAATCCCAAAGAACATGCTACAAAATGTGTACAGGACATTGAAAACATATCATCATGTTAATGTTATGTTTACCCAGTTGTCCCCATTAAATTAGCAAGTCATTAAATAAGAAGCAAAAAAAATGATGTCAATCGTATTTAGAGACGTTAAACATTGAATGGGGTCAAATTGACAGGAGGGTTTAAACTATTTGAAGTCTCACAACTTTGCTGTGGCTTTCTTTAAGCCTGCTACGTTACCGTAGACATGGTAATCTGACCCGTCCGATTGGCCAGCGGTAGACATGTAGTTCTCTGGGAAGGCAGTGTTTGTACCTACCGCCAACAGCCCCAGACAAATATAAAACACAAGACTTTATCATTGGGGTTTTTACAGATGTTTGGTGTTTGACTAGGAATGCCTTGGACATCGACCAGTTGATCGTGGTCGACCGGTTGGTGAACACTGCTCTAGAAAGTTAAGTGAAGTTCAATCTCGTGCTTCTCTCTGTGGGATGATATTTCTCTGTGGGATGATATTTCTCTGTGGGATGATATCTCTCTGTGGGATGATATCTCTCTGTGGGATGATATCTCTCTGTAGCCTCCTACCATCTGTGCCATAAACGGCCAGACCTCTTGGCCATAGAGCTCTTAGCCACAACAGGACTGTTGTGTTACATGGCTGTAGGTGTCCTGCACCTCTCCATTTTGGACTGTTTTGTTTCTGGAACCTATTTGGCCAGATCCTGTCTGTGTTCTTGTCTCCACCCCCCTCCAGGTGTCACACCCTGATCTGTTTCACCTGTCTGTGTGCTTGTCTCCACCCCCCTCCAGGTGTCACACCCTGATCTGTTTCACCTGTCTGTGTGCTTGTCTCCACCCCCCTCCAGGTGTCACACCCTGATCTGTTTCACCTGTCTGTGTGCTTGTCTCCACCCCCCTCCAGGTGTCACACCCTGATCTGTTTCACCTGTCTGTGTGCTTGTCTCCACCCCCCTCCAGGTGTCACACCCTGATCTGTTTCACCTGTCTGTGTGCTTGTCTCCACCCCCCTCCAGGCCTGTTGTCATGAGAACAGGGCAACCAGGGCAACCAGTGGAACACAAACCACATTGTAAATATAACCTATATTTCTGTTCTATAAGCAATATTGTTACAACACTATATATAGCCAATAATGTAATATTTCTAATGTCTATATTGTGGCGGCAGGTAGCCTACTGGATAGAGCAAGTCAGTTAACCTACAACAACTGCTCCCCTGGTGTTTGTTAAGACAGTCCCCCTCACCTCTCTGCTTCAGATGGGTTGGGTTAAAATGCAGAAGACACATTTCAGTTGAATGCTTTCAGTTGTACAACTGACTAGGTTTCCTCCTTCCCTTGAATGATTTGAAACGTTTTGTGATTGTAATGTTTACTGTTCATTTCCATTGTTTATTAACCCTTTTTTTAAAATTATCTACTTCTCTTGCTTTGGCAACGTAAACATATGTTTCCCATGACAACAACACCCTTTGAATTGAAAATGAGAGAGAGAGATGGAAAGAGATGGAAAGAGAGAGAGATGGAAATAGAGGGAAAGTAGATCGAGAAAGAGATGCAGAGATAATGCCAGATGAAGATTGCAATTGTAAAAAGATAAATATTACACTTTCAGTTTAATGATTAGAGCTCCATCCATCCTCCATTCTGTCTGTCCAAACCTGCGGCCTTACAGAATGTGATAAGGTGCATGAGTGTCTGTGTGTCTGTGTCAATGGTAATAGAGCCCTGTCAATTATTCAACTGTCTGTGTAGACAATAATGTTATAATATAATGTTGAATAATGTTATTATTTTAATTCTGTTGTCCATCCATTGTCCAAGTGTGTGTGTGTGTGTGTGTGTGTGTGTGTGTCTGTGTGTGTGTGTGTGTGTGTGTGTGTGTGTGTGTGTGTGTGTGTGTCTGTGTGTGTGTGTGTGTGTGTGTGTGTGTGTGTGTGTGTGTGTGTGTGTGTGTGTGTGTGTGTGTGTGTGTGTGTGTGTGTGTGTGTGTGTGTGTGTGTGTGTGATGCTGTTTGTTTAGGGACATTATTCATAGAGGTGTGTTGAGGAGAGAGTGTCCACAGGCTCCAATATCACACATTTAAATACTAGAGATGAGATGACACATTCACACACACAAACCTTATCATAGAGGTGAGATGACACATTCACACACACAAACCTTATCATAGAGATGAGATGACACGTTCACACACACAAACCTTATCATAGAGATGAGATGACACGTTCACACACACAAACCTTATCATAGAGATGAGATGACACGTTCACACACACAAACCTTATCATAGAGATGAGATGACACGTTCACACACACAAACTGTGAATGAGGGATATACTTTCCAATTGTATCTTATTGAGAAACTGACTCATATTGACACTGCAGTATGCTAAGAAATAAGAAACCATTTCAAAGATTACAGTTCACAGAAAGGAAATCCCCCCCCCTTCCTCAGACAATGTGGAGTTCCTGGTCTGCAGTTTTGAGGCCGGTTGGGCGTGCTGCAGGTGGCTTATGGTAGAGAAATGAATATTACATTATCTGGCAACAGCTCTGTTGGACATTCCTGCAGTAAGCATGCCGATTGATCTGTTTCACCTGTCTGTGATTACACACTCCCTCAAAACTTGACATCATCTCCTTGTCTCCAGATGTCCATTAAGGATCTACAGGCTGTATGAGAGGAAGGTTACTGTAAGCCATCTCTCTCTCTCTCTCTCTCTCTCTCTCTCTCTCTCTGTCTCTCTGTCTCTCTCTCTCTCTCTCTCTCTCTCTCTCTCTCTCTCTCTCTCTATCTCTCTCTCTCTGTCTCTCTCTCTCTCTCTCTCTCTCTCTCTCTCTCTCTCTCTCTCTCTCTCATCAACAGGAGAGTTAATGTACCAATACTTGAGCTATGCTTCCCTCTAGTGGCCAAGCACTTTGCTACACCTGCAATAACGTTGCTAAATATGTAGATGTGACCAATAAAATGGAATTGTGATGGTGATGGTTCTTATTTTCCCATCTAAATCATCTTAACCCACTTTAGTGGCTTCTTTTTACAATCTATAGCATCATTTTAGTCCTTACACCAGTTGACACGTTTTGTTTCAGTTGATTTGATTTAGATTTTTCTTTTAATGTGATTTCGCTACAAGTTATGTTCACCAGTTGTCTTTGTTTGGTTACCATGGTTTTTCATTTAGTTTTCAACTCCGAAGGTGAGAGTAAATCACCCAGGTTTAGTATCATTGGTTGGTTTTCCCTTAATGTGTCTGAATTGATTGTCAGGTTGGAGGATACTGTTTTTTTTAACGACTTGATCTATGATTTACAGAATATCTTTCCTTAAGCCTCCAGAACCTTCCATCTCCTTTCTCCTTCATCTTTTCAATCAGGAAGTACAGATGGATGTTAGTGTACAGTGAGATACTCTCCTCCAGTTGGACAATACACTGGTAGGATCCTTCCACCATTCTGGCTTTCTCTTTTTTTTTTTTTGTTCCTGTACACGGGTTATCACGTTAGATTTTTCCTTGGCTTTTACCTCATGATGTTCATACAGTGGTTTCAACTCTTCATGAGTCTTCTGAACCTCCCTGGTACATCTGGTTTCTATGATCTGAGGAGGTCTGAGAGACTGTAGGGGACTCCTTCCCTCAAACCCAAAGATGTCATAAACTGGAACCTCTAGCATTTGACTTTCAGCTTGACTTTGCTTTTCCTTGGTAAATGATCAAATCAGATCGAGTCCTCTCTCTCTACACCCATGACATGATTGACCATGGCATTGATCATAGTGGACTTCCCTGTTCCTGTCTCTCCCACCATCGGAATGGCATTGATCATAGTGGACTTCCCTGTTCCTGTCTCTCCCACCATCGGAATGGCATTGATCATAGTGGACTTCCCTGTTCCTGTCTCTCCCACCATCGGAATGGCATTGATCATAGTGGACTTCCCTGTTCCTGTCTCTCCCACCATCGGAATGGCATTGATCATAGTGGACTTCCCTGTTCCTGTCTCTTTAAAAAAGATGATTAACTATATAGACATTATAGTAATAGCATATATGATCTGGACAGAGCGTGTATTTATTTATTTTGTGTTATCCCCGCCGTAATTAAACCCACAGCCTTGGCGTTGCTAAACTCATGCTCTTACCAACTGAGCCACACAGGACAATAACTCATGTACAGTTCATATTTTCTACTGGCAAATGTGTGTGTGTTAAACTTCTAGCTGTGGTATATTGTAACCAGGATAATCAACTCTGTGGAAGGTTGTTGCTACTCCACTGCGTCATGGCAACATACAGTGGGGTCGGAATGATTGTATCCCTTGATACAGATTAAAAAATTAACAAAAAAGACTACGGAATAAATAATGAAAATACTAAGCTATATTGTATACTTAATGATATCAAAATGTATATTATTTTATACTAATACAATTGCTCAGAGAAATATGTAATTTTTAACAAGTAAAAAAACTACTAACGTGGCCATTGCAAAATGTTGATTATGTGGTAAATTAAGCATTTGTTTGTGGTTGTTGATGTGTGCTTGGGGTTATTGTCTTGCTGGAAGATCTTTGTGGATGTTGATGTGTGCTTGGGGTTATTGTCTTGCTGGAAGATCCACTTGAGGACACGTTTTGGCCTCCTGGCAGAGCCAACCAGGTTTTAGGCTGAAATGTCCTGGTACTGGGTAAAGATCATGATGCCGTTGACCTGGTCAAGGGCCCCAGGACCAGTGGAAGCATGTTTTACAGCAGGGAAGAGGCATCTTCTGCATGGTCAGAGGGTAGTCGTAATCCAGGACAGTCCAGCATAGATGAACAATCAACATGTTGATGACGCAATTTACTCTAAAAGGTCAAGGGTAGTGTGTGTAACAGGAGCGTGCAGTGCTTCTCAAATGTAAAAATTGTATGTGTTCTCCTCACTCTCGTCGACTGGGAACGCACTCGGAGCATTAGAGTGGGGAGCATGGTAGTATGCATATGAGAAACACCCACGGTCCTTGTAGCAGGAGGAGAATACAGGGAAGGTCACGACCACTAGCTACTCACCCAAGACAACGAAGGTCACGACCACTAGCTACTCACCCAAGACAACGAAGGTCACGACCACTAGCTACTCACCCAAGACAACGAAGGTCACGACCACTAGCTACTCACCCAAGACAACGAAGGTCACGACCACTAGCTACTCACCCAAGACAACGAAGGTCACGACCACTAGCTACTCACCCAAGACAACGAAGGTCACGACCACTAGCTACTCACCCAAGACAACGAAGGTCACGACCACTAGCTACTCACCCAAGACAACGAAGGTCACGACCACTAGCTACTCACCCAAGACAACGAAGGTCACGACCACTAGCTACTCACCCAAGACAACGAAGGTCACGACCACTAGCTACTCACCCAAGACAACGAAGGTCACGACCACTAGCTACTCACCCAAGACAACGAAGGTCACGACCACTAGCTACTCACCCAAGACAACGAAGGTCACGACCACTAGCTACTCACCCAAGACAACGAAGGTCACGACCACTAGCTACTCACCCAAGACAACGAAGGTCACGACCACTAGCTACTCACCCAAGACAACGAAGGTCACGACCACTAGCTACTCACCCAAGACAACGAAGGTCACGACCACTAGCTACTCACCCAAGACAACGAAGGTCACGACCACTAGCTACTCACCCAAGACAACGAAGGTCACGACCACTAGCTACTCACCCAAGACAACGAAGGTCACGACCACTAGCTACTCACCCAAGACAACGAAGGTCACGACCACTAGCTACTCACCCAAGACAACGAAGGTCACGACCACTAGCTACTCACCCAAGACAACGAAGGTCACGACCACTAGCTACTCACCCAAGACAACGAAGGTCACGACCACTAGCTACTCACCCAAGACAACGAAGGTCACGACCACTAGCTACTCACCCAAGACAACGAAGGTCACGACCACTAGCTACTCACCCAAGACAACGAAGGTCACGACCACTAGCTACTCACCCAAGACAACGAAGGTCACGACCACTAGCTACTCACCCAAGACAACGAAGGTCACGACCACTAGCTACTCACCCAAGACAACGAAGGTCACGACCACTAGCTACTCACCCAAGACAACGAAGGTCACGACCACTAGCTACTCACCCAAGACAACGAAGGTCACGACCACTAGCTACTCACCCAAGACAACGAAGGTCACGACCACTAGCTACTCACCCAAGACAACGAAGGTCACGACCACTAGCTACTCACCCAAGACAACGAAGGTCACGACCACTAGCTACTCACCCAAGACAACGAAGGTCACGACCACTAGCTACTCACCCAAGACAACGAAGGTCACGACCACTAGCTACTCACCCAAGACAACGAAGGTCACGACCACTAGCTACTCACCCAAGACAACGAAGGTCACGACCACTAGCTACTCACCCAAGACAACGAAGGTCACGACCACTAGCTACTCACCCAAGACAACGAAGGTCACGACCACTAGCTACTCACCCAAGACAACGAAGGTCACGACCACTAGCTACTCACCCAAGACAACGAAGGTCACGACCACTAGCTACTCACCCAAGACAACGAAGGTCACGACCACTAGCTACTCACCCAAGACAACGAAGGTCACGACCACTAGCTACTCACCCAAGACAACGAAGGTCACGACCACTAGCTACTCACCCAAGACAACGAAGGTCACGACCACTAGCTACTCACCCAAGACAACGAAGGTCACGACCACTAGCTACTCACCCAAGACAACGAAGGTCACGACCACTAGCTACTCACCCAAGACAACGAAGGTCACGACCACTAGCTACTCACCCAAGACAACGAAGGTCACGACCACTAGCTACTCACCCAAGACAACGAAGGTCACGACCACTAGCTACTCACCCAAGACAACGAAGGTCACGACCACTAGCTACTCACCCAAGACAACGAAGGTCACGACCACTAGCTACTCACCCAAGACAACGAAGGTCACGACCACTAGCTACTCACCCAAGACAACGAAGGTCACGACCACTAGCTACTCACCCAAGACAACGAAGGTCACGACCACTAGCTACTCACCCAAGACAACGAAGGTCACGACCACTAGCTACTCACCCAAGACAACGAAGGTCACGACCACTAGCTACTCACCCAAGACAACGAAGGTCACGACCACTAGCTACTCACCCAAGACAACGAAGGTCACGACCACTAGCTACTCACCCAAGACAACGAAGGTCACGACCACTAGCTACTCACCCAAGACAACGAAGGTCACGACCACTAGCTACTCACCCAAGACAACGAAGGTCACGACCACTAGCTACTCACCCAAGACAACGAAGGTCACGACCACTAGCTACTCACCCAAGACAACGAAGGTCACGACCACTAGCTACTCACCCAAGACAACGAAGGTCACGACCACTAGCTACTCACCCAAGACAACGAAGGTCACGACCACTAGCTACTCACCCAAGACAACGAAGGTCACGACCACTAGCTACTCACCCAAGACAACGAAGGTCACGACCACTAGCTACTCACCCAAGACAACGAAGGTCACGACCACTAGCTACTCACCCAAGACAACGAAGGTCACGACCACTAGCTACTCACCCAAGACAACGAAGGTCACGACCACTAGCTACTCACCCAAGACAACGAAGGTCACGACCAC
Organism: Thymallus thymallus; assembly: GCA_023634145.1. Lineage (NCBI taxonomy): Eukaryota > Metazoa > Chordata > Actinopteri > Salmoniformes > Salmonidae > Thymallus > Thymallus thymallus. The sequence continues at coordinate 1,814,469 of CM042423.1, forward strand.
TAGCTACTCACCCAAGACAACGAAGGTCACGACCACTAGCTACTCACCCAAGACAACGAAGGTCACGACCACTAGCTACTCACCCAAGACAACGAAGGTCACGACCACTAGCTACTCACCCAAGACAACGAAGGTCACGACCACTAGCTACTCACCCAAGACAACGAAGGTCACGACCACTAGCTACTCACCCAAGACAACGAAGGTCACGACCACTAGCTACTCACCCAAGACAACGAAGGTCACGACCACTAGCTACTCACCCAAGACAACGAAGGTCACGACCACTAGCTACTCACCCAAGACAACGAAGGTCACGACCACTAGCTACTCACCCAAGACAACGAAGGTCACGACCACTAGCTACTCACCCAAGACAACGAAGGTCACGACCACTAGCTACTCACCCAAGACAACGAAGGTCACGACCACTAGCTACTCACCCAAGACAACGAAGGTCACGACCACTAGCTACTCACCCAAGACAACGAAGGTCACGACCACTAGCTACTCACCCAAGACAACGAAGGTCACGACCACTAGCTACTCACCCAAGACAACGAAGGTCACGACCACTAGCTACTCACCCAAGACAACGAAGGTCACGACCACTAGCTACTCACCCAAGACAACGAAGGTCACGACCACTAGCTACTCACCCAAGACAACGAAGGTCACGACCACTAGCTACTCACCCAAGACAACGAAGGTCACGACCACTAGCTACTCACCCAAGACAACGAAGGTCACGACCACTAGCTACTCACCCAAGACAACGAAGGTCACGACCACTAGCTACTCACCCAAGACAACGAAGGTCACGACCACTAGCTACTCACCCAAGACAACGAAGGTCACGACCACTAGCTACTCACCCAAGACAACGAAGGTCACGACCACTAGCTACTCACCCAAGACAACGAAGGTCACGACCACTAGCTACTCACCCAAGACAACGAAGGTCACGACCACTAGCTACTCACCCAAGACAACGAAGGTCACGACCACTAGCTACTCACCCAAGACAACGAAGGTCACGACCACTAGCTACTCACCCAAGACAACGAAGGTCACGACCACTAGCTACTCACCCAAGACAACGAAGGTCACGACCACTAGCTACTCACCCAAGACAACGAAGGTCACGACCACTAGCTACTCACCCAAGACAACGAAGGTCACGACCACTAGCTACTCACCCAAGACAACGAAGGTCACGACCACTAGCTACTCACCCAAGACAACGAAGGTCACGACCACTAGCTACTCACCCAAGACAACGAAGGTCACGACCACTAGCTACTCACCCAAGACAACGAAGGTCACGACCACTAGCTACTCACCCAAGACAACGAAGGTCACGACCACTAGCTACTCACCCAAGACAACGAAGGTCACGACCACTAGCTACTCACCCAAGACAACGAAGGTCACGACCACTAGCTACTCACCCAAGACAACGAAGGTCACGACCACTAGCTACTCACCCAAGACAACGAAGGTCACGACCACTAGCTACTCACCCAAGACAACGAAGGTCACACAATCTGAAAGCCATAGGAGCAAACCGAGGGATTACACAAAACTCTGTTCTAGCTGTACTGTCTATGGGGGATTAGATACATCACTACCAAGCTTATTATGATGATGGAAAATGTGTTTAAACATATATTCAGAAAGTATTCAGACCCCTTGACTTTTTCCACATGTTGTTACATTACAGCTTTATTCTAACGTGGATTAAATAAATGTTTTCCCACACTACCCCATAATGACAAAGCGAAAACAGGTTATTCGATTTCTGTTTAAAAAACAGAAATACCTTATTTACAGATTAAGTATTCAGATCATTTGCTATGAGACTTGAAATTGATCTCAGGTGCATCCTGTTTCCATTGATCATCCTTGAGATGTTTCTACAACTTGATTGGAGTCCACCTGAAGTAAATTCAATTGATGGGACATGATTTGGAAAGGAACACACCTGTCTATATAAGGTCCCACAGTTGACAGAGCATGTCAGAGCAAAAACCAAGCCATGAGGTTGAAGGAATTGTCTGTAGAGCTCAGAGACAGGAGGCACATATCTGGGGATATGTGAAATTTCTGCCCTGTTAGTTTGTGAAATCTCTGCCCTGCTAGAGCTGCCCAGGTCAACTGTAAGGGCTGTTATTGTGAAGTGGAAACATCTAGGAGCAACAACGACTCAGCCTCAAAGTGGTAGAACACATAAACTCACAGGAAGGGACTGCTGAGCGCGTAGCACATAAAAATCGTCTGTCCTTGGTTGCAACAATCACTGCCGAGTTCCAAACTGCCTCTGGAAGCAATGTACAATGCCAAGCGTTGGCTGTGGTGGCCTGCACAGAGCCCTGACCTCAACCCCATCGAACACCTTTGGGATGAATTGGAAGGCCGACTCCGAGCCAGGCCTAATCGCCCAACATCAGTGCCCGACCTCACTAATGCTCTTGTGCTGAATGGAAGCAAGTCCCTGCAGCAATGTTCCAACATCTAGTGGAAAGCCTTCCCAGAAGAGTGGAGGCTGTTATAGCAGCAAAGTAGGGACCAACTTCATATTAATACCTTTGATTTTGGAATGAGATGTTCGACGAGCAGGTGTCTTAATGTAGTTATGTTTCCCCTGTCCAGACCCTGTCCGTGTTTTGTTTCATGTCTTAATGTAGTTATGTTTCCTCTGTCCAGACCCTGTCCGTGTTTTGTTTCATGTCTTAATGTAGTTATGTTTCCCCTGTCCAGACCCTGTCCGTGTTTTGTTTCATGTCTTAATGTAGTTATGTTTCCTCTGTCCAGACCCTGTCCGTGTTTTGTTTCATGTCTTAATGTAGTTATGTTTCCTCTGTCCAGACCCTGTCCGTGTTTTGTTTCATGTCTTAATGTAGTTATGTTTCCCCTGTCCAGACCCTGTCCGTGTTTTGTTTCATGTCTTAATGTAGTTATGTTTCCTCTGTCCAGACCCTGTCCGTGTTTTGTTTCATGTCTTAATGTAGTTATGTTTCCCCTGTCCAGACCCTGTCCGTGTTTTGTTTCATGTCTTAATGTAGTTATGTTTCCTCTGTCCAGTGGAGATAAACTCACAGCTTAAAGACAGGATTTCAACAGCAGTGATTTTATTGACACACCTTGTTGTTTCTGGGGATTCACCAAGACCCACAGCTAGCATATTTCCTTCAGTCAACAATCCTGGTAACATTTGCACACAAGGCCTTAAAAAACACACACATACAGGCGCTCTCTCTCTCTCACACACACCTACAGTAAGCAGTGTATATATACTGAACAAAAATACAAACTCAACATGTAAACTGTTGGTCCCATGTTTCATCAGCTGAAATAAAAAGACCCCAGAAATTGTCCATACGCACAAAAAACTTATTCCTCTCACATTTTGTGCACAAATTTGTTTCCATCCCTGTTAGTGAACATTTCTCCTTTGCCAAGATAATCCATCCACCTGACAGGTGTGGCATATCAAGAAGATGATTAAACAGCATGATCATTACACAGGTGCACCTTGTGCTGGGGACAATAAAAGGCCACTCTAAAATGTGCAGTTTTGTCACACAACACAATGCCACAGATGTCTCAAGTTTTGAAGGAGCGTGCAATTGGCATGCTGACTGCAGGAATGTCCACCAGAGCTGTTGTTATGCTGACTGTAGGAATGTCCACCAGAGCTGTTGTTATGCTGACTGTAGGAATGTCCACCAGAGCTGTTGTTATGCTGACTGCAGGAATGTCCACCAGAGCTGTTGTTATGCTGACTGCAGGAATGTCCACCAGAGCTGTTGTTATGCTGACTGCAGGAATGTCCACCAGAGCTGTTGTTATGCTGACTGCAGGAATGTCCACCAGAGCTGTTGTTATGCTGACTGCAGAATGTCCACCAGAGCTGTTGTTATGCTGACTGCAGGAATGTCCACCAGAGCTGTTGTTATGCTGACTGCAGGAATGTCCACCAGAGCTGTTGTTATGCTGACTGCAGGAATGTCCACCAGAGCTGTTGTTATGCTGACTGCAGGAATGTCCACCAGAGCTGTTGTTATGCTGACTGCAGGAATGTCCACCAGAGCTGTTGTTATGCTGACTGCAGGAATGTCCACCAGAGCTGTTGTTATGCTGACTGCAGGAATGTCCACCAGAGCTGTTGTTATGCTGACTGCAGGAATGTCCACCAGAGCTGTTGTTATGCTGACTGCAGGAATGTCCACCAGAGCTGTTGTTATGCTGACTGCAGGAATGTCCACCAGAGCTGTTGTTATGCTGACTGCAGGAATGTCCACCAGAGCTGTTGCCAGAGAATTTTATATTAATTTCTCTACCGTAAGCCATCGTTTTAGAGAATTTGGTCTAACCGGCCTCAAAACTGCAGACCACTTTTAACAACACCATTCCAGGAACTCCACATCAGACTGGTGGAACTGAGGAGTATTTCTGTCCTTTTGTGGGAAAAAACTCATTATGATTGGCTGGGCCTGGCATCCAAGTGGGTGGGCCTCTGCCCTCTCAGGCTCACCCATGGCTGTGCCTCTGCCCAGTCATGTGAAATCCATAGATTAGGGTCTAATGAAGTTATTTACATTGACTGACTTCTTTATGAACTTTAACTCAGTAAAACCGTTTAAATTATTCCATGTTGCATTTATATTTTTGTTCAGTATAAATTGTCTCAGCTGAGTTACTGAACTAGAACAAGAATGTTAAACACAACCAAAGACCAGAAACAGAAATCCAGCCGTCTACTACAACAAGATAATGAAGAAACAATTTAAATAAATGATATGGGTTATTCTATATTTAAAATAGAAAATAATTTCACTGAACAATACATTGTGTTTGATTTACAGTATATTGATATTTATATTTATATTTAAAAGCAAAATGGTACCAATATGTTGCTTCACTTCATGACCGGTTGTCTGTAAAAATGATATATCTAAAATCTAAAGTAAAACTCTTTCAGTCGATAGAAGCCTTTCAGTCCAGAGCTTGTTGATAGAAGCCTTTCAGTAGAGAGCTTGTCGATAGAGGCCTTTCAGTCCAGAGCTTGTCGATAGAAGCCTTTCAGTCCAGAGCTTGTCGATAGAAGCCTTTCAGTCCAGAGCTTGTCGATCGAGGCCTTTCAGTCCAGAGCTTATCGATAGAAGCCTTTCAGTCCAGAGCTTGTCGATAGAAGCCTTTCAGTCCAGAGCTTGTCGATAGAGGCCTTTCAGTCCAGAGCTTGTCGATAGAAGCCTTTCAGCAGAGAGCTTGTCGATCGAGGCCTTTCAGTCCAGAGCTTATCGATAGAAGCCTTTCAGTCCAGAGCTTGTCGATCGAGGCCTTTCAGTCCAGAGCTTATCGATAGAAGCCTTTCAGTCCAGAGCTTGTCGATAGAGGCCTTTCAGTCCAGAGCTTGTCGATCGAGGCCTTTCAGTCCAGAGCTTGTCGATCGAGGCCTTTCAGTCCAGAGCTTATCGATAGAAGCCTTTCAGTCCAGAGCTTATCGATAGAAGCCTTTCAGTCCAGAGCTTGTCGATAGAAGCCTTTCAGTCCAGAGCTTGTCGATAGAGGCCTTTCAGTCCAGAGCTTGTCGATAGAGGCCTTTCAGTCCAGAGCTTGTCGATAGAAGCCTTTCAGTCCAGAGCTTGTCGATCGAGGCCTTTCAGTCCAGAGCTTGTCGATAGAGGCCTTTCAGTCCAGAGCTTATCGATAGAAGCCTTTCAGTCCAGAGCTTATCGATAGAAGCCTTTCAGTCCAGAGCTTGTCGATAGAAGCCTTTCAGTCCAGAGCTTGTCGATCGAGGCCTTTCAGTCCAGAGCTTGTCGATAGAGGCCTTTCAGTAGAGAGCTTGTCGATAGAGGCCTTTCAGTCCAGAGCTTATCGATAGAGGCCTTTCAGTCCAGAGCTTGTCGATCGAGGCCTTTCAGTCCAGAGCTTATCGATAGAGGCCTTTCAGTCCAGAGCTTGTCGATAGAAGCCTTTCAGTCCAGAGCTTGTTGATAGAAGCCTTTCAGTCCAGAGCTTGTTGATAGAAGCCTTTCAGTCCAGAGCTTGTCGATAGAAGCCTTTCAGTCCAGAGCTTGTCGATAGAAGCCTTTCAGTCCAGAGCTTGTCGATAGAAGCCTTTCAGTCTCAAAAGCAAAACATCACTGGAAAGAGAAAAGGAAGAAAGATCCGTCATCCCAGACCCCTGGTTCTAGGGCTGCGTCCAAAATGGCACCCTATTCCATATTTTAAGCAGGGCCTATAGGGCTCTGGTAAAACGTAGTGTGTTATGTAGGGAATAGGGCTAAAAAGAATCACACTATATATGGAATAAGGGGCCTATAGGGCTCTGGTAAAACGTAGTGTGTTATGTAGGGAATAGGGCTAAAAAGAATCACACTATATATGGAATAAGGGGCCTATAGGGCTCTGGTAAAACGTAGTGTGTTATGTAGGGAATAGGGCTAAAAAGAATCACACTATATATGGAATAAGGTGCCCATAGGGCTTTGGTCAAAAGTAGTGCACTACATAGGGAATATGGTGCCATTTGGGACCCAGGAACCCATTCCTTCAGGGTCTCACAGCTCTGTGTTCTTCCCAGGCAGAGCCACCTTTTTCTGGATGTCTTGGTCTGACGACACCTCCTCCCCCTCCACTCTCTCCTTCTCAGCTGACAGGACCTTTCCCTTCCTCTTCTTCTTCTTATTCACCTTCTCTTTCTTCTTCTTCTTCTTCATCGTCGTCTTCTCTCCTTCCTGTCTGCTGCCCTCACTCCCACCTCCTCCTCCTCCTCCCAGGTCTTTGCTCTTCGTTGCCTTCTTCTTCTTCTTCTTCTTCTTCTTCTTCCTCTCCTCAGCGATGGCTGCCGCGTCTCCCTTCTTTTTGGAGTACTCCTCTTTCAGACAGGCTGGAAAAGAGGAGGAAGAGGAAGAGAGAGAACAAGTAATTAAACTAGCAATCTAATAACTAAGAATCAAAACCATCAAATAAGTTAGAGAGTGTGTGTGTGTGTGTGTGTGTGTGTGTGTGTGTGTGTGTGTGTGTGTGTGTGTGTGTTACCGGTGTCATGTCCCTTCAGTACGTGTTTCTCACAGAGGTACGTGGTGAGATCTTCCTCCTGACTGCCTTTGTACCAGTCCTCAATAACCTCCTCATACTGCTCTATCATCACATCACACTGAGACAACAGAAGACAGTTGAGTTGATATGTTCAGGAATATCATTTCTAATAAATTTATTAATTCATTGGTAAATTGATTCTTACCTGTTTCTTGAGGTCAGCGACCTCTGCTGAGGTTTCGTTCCAAAGTTCATACGGGATATCCATGACGACCTTTACCCCCTTATGGACCAGACCATGGAGGGTAGAGAAGGTCTCGGACATACCCTGGGCAGAGAGATGGAGAGGGAGGGTGGAGAGAGGGGGGAGAGGGGAGAGGAGAGTGGGAGAGAGAGAGAGAGAGAGAGAGGGGGAGAGAGAGAGTGAGGGGGGGAGAGTGGAAGAGATTATTTTTGTCTAGTTACACAACTATTGATGTGTGTTATTACATGTGTGTGTCCTTGTCTATTCTCTCTCTCACACACTGACCTTGGCAAAGCGGTTGCTACCCTCCCTCTCCTTGTGTAGGTTGTAGCCAGAGAGCCTCTGACACACATTCTCCACAACCTCAATGAAACGGATGTCTCTACACAGAGAGAAAGAGGGGGAGGAAAGGGAGAGATACAATTAGAGAAAGGAGGAGGCCAAGAAAAAGAGTGAGGGAGAAAGAGAGGAGGGGTAGAGAGAAAGATGAACCGATGGAGGAAGGGAGAGATAGAAGCAGATAATCTGTTTAGTAATTTAGCCATTCTTCTAGTGTTCACAAGTCACAACTCAACCTCTGTCACATAATGACAGAACTTCCTATTTATAAAGCCTAGGCCGCCTCCCACAGGAAGGGACCCAGACCAAGTTCCTGTCCCCTGCTACCATAGCAGCCCTGTTATCTCCACAGTAACAGCACAGAGAGGAAATAGACTCAAGTCAAGTACTTCTACAGTGAAAGACTCAAAAGCTAGTGAACATAGGATGTAGGCAGAATTGAGAAGTTAGGCCCAGATTTAGGATCAGTTTAACCTGACCAGACCCTGACCTTTATCATTATGTGGGGAAGACATCAAACTGATCTTGGATCAGTCTAGGGGCAAATCCATTTTACTCCTACAGATGCACTGCATTAGAGATACATTGCATCCAAATAAAGTGCACTACTTTTGGCCAGAGCCCATAGGGAATAGGGTGCCATGTGGAACACTACATTCAGCAATAGAAGATCTATTCAGAGTCATTTCACATTATATGACATCAAGCTGTAAATATGTGATAAACGTCACTTACGAATTGACATATTTGATTGGCGGAGCTCCCTTGTTGTCGTCAAGGAAACGGTAGTTCCTCTCGATCACTTCCTTGGTTTTGCCCGTCTCGTCGAAGGCGGACTTCATCTCAATACTGACGAACTTACACACTAAGAGGAGAGAGATGGACAGAGAGAGAGGGAGACAGTATAAAGACATAATATGACATTTGAAATGTCTCTATTCCTTTGGAATTTTTGTGAGTGTAATGTTTACTGTAAATGTTTGATTGTTTATTTAACTTTTGTTAATTATCTATTTCACTTGCTTTGGCGACGTTAACATATGTTTCCCATGTCAATAACTCCGTGAAATGGAGAGAGGAAATATACATGGTTATATTTACTGTAGTATCAGTCTAAAAAGAGGAAGTAGTACACAGTAGGGTTTCACTTCTGCTACAACGGGCAAAGACTCAAAGACTACTACTATCAGGGGTTACAAAATACATCATGAATGAAAACGAATTAAATAAGCGTATAGTTTTTTTTTATGTTTACAAATGGAACGAATGCATAGCTTTGTTTCTGCTCTTCTCGGGAAACGTCTGAAAGCATATAAGGGTATTGTATGCCTACATTTCAGACATAATACAACTCGTTTTAGGCAATCAAATACAAGCTCTCTGAATGAATCGCATTGTTCTTGTTGCTTTTCCTACCTTCACATTTATTAGGCAGATGAACCCACTCGTCATCTCCCTCGACCAACGCGCTCAGCAAAACCACCGTTAGACAAGTAAACAAAACCATTCTGACTAAATGTTGTTCTTGTCTAGAAAATAAAGAGGTCTGCGGTTATCTAGACCGTTAGATGCGCTCATTTCTCTACCTGCGGCTCACCGCTATGAAGAAGGCAATAATAACTAAGTACTTCCGGGTTATTGACTTTTAAAATCCTTCAGAATAAGAGTCCAATCCGGTATACTTTGTGAATTAATTATTAAGCTGAAAATTATGGGTAATTTTCACAATTATTAATATATTTTAAACTAATTATCATACAAAGAATAATAGTATTTTTATGAGATATGTGTTTTGTGTGTGTACACCTATCATTTATTGCAGGGTGTCCTAAACTCGGTCCTGCGCCCCCCTCCTGGGTGCACGTTTTGTTTTTTACCCTAACACTACACCGCTGATTAAAATAACCAATGATCAAGCTTTGATGTTGTGCTAGGGTAAAAAACTAAACATGCACCCAGGGGGGGGGGCGCCAAAACCGAGTTTGGGAAACCATGATTTATTGCACTGTACATCATTGTCTTTATTGTGTTCATGCTATTCACGAGCTCTTACCAACAGAGTTTAACACCAAGAGGAGCTTCTCTGCTAATTTTGCGGCCTTAACGTTTGGCCAATCAGCTTAAATCCAATCGTTTTTTCATATGGGACATACATATCGCACTGTACACAATCTTCTGTACTTTGTGGCAGTAAAAGGGGGTCCATTCTACTCAGGAGCACTTCTAGTTTCCAAATCCACAGAGTTTACACCCAGAGGAGTGTCACTCATTCTACAAACAAACAATATGTGTATTCAAAAAGTCAAGAGAGATGCAATTTGGTCAAAACGCATACTTTATTCATTACAAATATCGGAATGAAGTTAATTAATAAAATTCACCCCCCCCAAAAAAATGTGTTAGCCACTGATTTCTTCCAAACTACTCATTGTTGAATTTGCGATTTCCAAATTGTTGTGTAATATTTATGTCCAATGGCCGATGAGCACCGATACGTTTTATCTATAATTTCTCTTAATTATTCCTCTTCATATGACAAGGGTTGAAAAGGATTTGCCAGGAGATTGTCGACTTGATTCATGATGATGACTGATAGCTAAGATTTTGAAAGTATGATGTTGACATGATCAATCAAAGCTACTGTAGATATAACATGATTTGACGTCATTTTATCTGTGGCCAATGACCTTGAGCCTTCTTGGATGGTCACTTATAATGTAAGTCTATGGCAGCTCCCAAGGGGCTTGAATTTTCGAGCTCTACCCTTAGATTTCGCGGTGACGTAGTGTCCCCATGAGTGACAGAACACTGAGCCAATCACGGCGTAACTAGAGAATATTACCAACCTATGCTCCGTATTTTCCGCTGGTTGCCCCACCACCACAGAAAGCCCTGAGCTCGGCTGAAACACCTGCATGTTGGAGCTGCCTTACTCAAGAAAACAAAAAAGAGACCATGTTTGTATGCGGCTTTATTAACTAAATGATTTTTATATTTATTTTGTACATTGTTTGCAAACTGATATGAGACACATATTAAGGGCAAAATAATTGTTTTTGTATATATTTTTTTTATAGCTAAACAGGTGGGGCTGAGAACGAGTCGCCACGGATTGTTTCCATGTAATTTGAAGAAAAAGCAATATGTAATTGGCGTGATACTAACTTGATACTAACTTGATACTAACTTGTAGCAACCTGATTTTACTAGCTTACTACTGGAAGCAAACAAAGAGTAAGGTAAAAATGTGTGTTTTTTTGTAATTAGATTTAGGTTGAAGTCATTTAGAAGACACTCTTATCCAGAACGACTTACAGTAGTGAGTGCAGACATTTTCATATTCGTTAGTCCTGGTCTTACACACTGATTAAGATATAGTCCTGAATTAGGCAGCCAGCTGAGAGTTAAAGTGACAGTAGACAAAAATAATCCATTGTTTTTTCTGTACAGTGCTATATTTGTACCATATAGTGTCCAGATGCCCCATGCAAACCTATCTGACCACAGATAAAGTCCAAACCTATTTGACCACAGATAAAGTCCAAACCTATTTGACCACAGATAAAGTCCAAACCTATTTGACCACAGATAAAGTCCAAATCTATTTGACCACAGTAAAGGCCCAAATCTATTTGACCACAGATAAAGTCCAAATCTATTTGACCACAGTAAAGGCCCAAACCTATTTGACCACAGTAAAGGCCCAAATCTATTTGACCACAGTAAAGGCCCAAACCTATTTGACCACAGTAAAGGCCCAAACCTATTTGACCACAGTAAAGGCCCAAACCTATTTGACCACAGTAAAGGCCCAAACCTATTTGACCACAGTAAAGGCCCAAACCTATTTGACCACAGTAAAGGCCCAAATCTATTTGACCACAGTAAAGGCCCAAATCTATTTGACCACAGTAAAGGCCCAAATCTATTTGACCACAGTAAAGGCCCAAATCTATTTGACCACAGTAAAGGCCCAAATCTATTTGACCACAGTAAAGGCCCAAATCTATTTGACCACAGTAAAGGCCCAAATCTATTTGCAGGGCCGGATTATGAAATAATAGGCCTCTAGGCTGTTTTATTTTTTGGTAAACAAATTGTCTCACAAAAGATGCAATCGGTGATAATTACATTGATACCACTAGACCAGCGGTGATAATTACATTGATACCACTAGACCAGCGGTGATAATTACATTGATACCACTAGACCAGCGGTGATAATTACATTGATACCACCAGACCAGCGGTGATAATTACATTGATACCACTAGACCAGCGGTGATAATTACATTGATACCACTAGACCAGCGGTGATAATTACATTGATACCACTAGACCAGCGGTGATAATTACATTGATACCACTAGACCAGCGGTGATAATTACATTGATACCACCAGACCAGCGGTGATAATTACATTGATACCACCAGACCAGCGGTGATAATTACATTGATACCACTAGACCAGCGGTGATAATTACATTGATACCACCAGACCAGCGGTGATAATTACATTGATACCACTAGACCAGCGGTGATAATTACATTGATACCACTAGACCAGCGGTGATAATTACATTGATACCACCAGACCAGCGGTGATAATTACATTGATACCACCAGACCAGCGGTGATAATTACATTAACCCTGTAACCCATTAGAAATACATTTATAGGCCTCTGTGATACAAGGCCAAGAAAATAGAGAACTGTACACTGTTCTTGCTTGTTCTATAAGAACATCCCACAACAGTCAGCAAGGTTATTTGGGGAAATATATGTTATCTTTAATTCTATTTCATTCCAATATCTGCCTATTCTTACTATAAAAGAGGAGACAGGTTAAATCCACTTCAATCAGTGTAGATGAAGGGGAGGAGTCAGGTTAAATCCACTTCAATCAGTGTAGATGAAGGGGAGGAGTCAGGTTAAATCCACTTCAATCAGTGTAGATGAAGGGGAGGAGTCAGGTTAAATCCACTTCAATCAGTGTAGATGAAGGGGAGGAGTCAGGTTAAATCCACTTCAATCAGTGTAGATGAAGGGGAGGAGTCAGGTTAAATCCACTTCAATCAGTGTAGATGAAGGGGAGGAGTCAGGTTAAATCCACTTCAATCAGTGTAGATGAAGGGGAGGAGACAGGTTAAATCCACTTCAATCAGTGTAGATGAAGGGGAGGAGTCAGGTTAAATCCACTTCAATCAGTGTAGATGAAGGGGAGGAGTCAGGTTAAATCCACTTCAATCAGTGTAGATGAAGGGGAGGAGTCAGGTTAAATCCACTTCAATCAGTGTAGATGAAGGGGAGGAGTCAGGTTAAAGAAGGAGTTTTAAGCCTTGAGACAATTGAGACATGGATTGTGTAAGTGTGCCATTCAGAGGGTGAATGGGCAAGACAAGATTTAAGTGCCTTTGAACGGGGTATGGTAGTAGGTGCCAGGCGCACCGGTTTGTGACAAGAACTGCAATACTGCTGGGTTTTTCATGCTCAACAGTTTCCCGTGTGTATCAAGAATGGTCCACCACCCAAAGGACATCCAGCCAACTTGATACTGCTGTGTCAACATCAGTATCAACACTTTTGACACCTTGCAGAGTCCATGCCCCGAAGAGGCTGTTCTGAGGGAAAAAGGGGGGTATTAATATGGGTGTTGTTGATGGTGATAAAGGGATTAGAGGCATGTGTGTCTTCTCTAGATAAACTAGGGCCTAGGCTTCAATACAGCCCAGTATTCAACTCCTATAGGGCCTAGGCTTCAATACAGCCCAGTATTCAACTCCTATAGGGCCTAGGCTTCAATACAGCCCAGTATTCAACTCCTATAGGGCCTAGGCTTCAATACAGCCCAGTATTCAACTCCTATAGGGCCTAGGCTACAATACAGCCCAGTATTCAACTCCTATAGGGCCTAGGCTTCAATACAGCCCAGTATTCAACTCCTATAGGGCCTAGGCTACAATACAGCCCAGTATTCAACTCCTATAGGGCCTAGGCTTCAATACAGCCCAGTATTCAACTCCTATAGGGCCTAGGCTTCAATACAGCCCAGTATTCAACTCCTATAGGGCCTAGGCTACAATACAGCCCAGTATTCAACTCCTATAGGGCCTAGGCTTCAATACAGCCCAGTATTCAACTCCTATAGGGGCTAGGCTACTATATTGGTCAGTGTTTCATCACAGTTAAACCAGAGAGCTCCATCTATCCAGTAAAGTCCACATCTACAGTGGGGAGAACAAGCATTTGATACACTGCCGATTTTGCAGGTTTTCCTACTTACAAAGCATGTAGACGTCTGTAATTTTTATGATAGGTACTCTTCAACTGTGAGTGACGGAATCTAAAACAAAAATCCAGAAAATCACATTGTATGATTTGATTTTTAAGTAATTCATTTGCATTTTATTGCATGACATAAGTATTTGATACATCAGAAAAGCAGAACTTAATATTTGGTACAGAAACCTTTGTTTACAATTACAGAGATCATACGTTTCCTGTAGTTCTTAACCAGGTTTGCACACACTGCAGCAGGGATTTTGGCCCACTCCTCCATACAGACCTTCTCCAGATCCTTCAGGTTTCGGGGCTGTCGCTGGGCAATACGGACTTTCAGCTCCCTCCAAAGATTTTCTATTGGGTTCAGGTCTGGAGACTGGCTAGGCCGCTCCAGGACCTTGAGACACATGACCTTCTCCCATTCCTCCTCTGGATCATCCAGATGGTCATTGGCAAACTTCAGACGGGCCTGGACATGCGCTGGCTTGAGAAGGGGGACCTTGCGTGCGCTGCAGGATTTTAATCCATGACGGCGTAGTGTGTTACTAATGGTTTTCTTTGAGACTGTGGTCCCAGCTCTCTTCAGGTCATTGACCAGGTCCTGCCGTGTAGTTCTGGGCTGATCCCTCACCTTCCTCATGATCATTGATGCCCCACGAGGTGAGATCTTGCATGGTGCCCCAGACCGAGGGAGATTGACCGTCATCTTGAACTTCTTCCATTTTCTAATAATTGCGCCAACAGTTGTTGCCTTCTCACCAAGCTGCTTGCCTATTGTCCTGTAGCCCATCCCAGCCTTGTGCAGGTCTACAATTTTATCCATGATGTCCTTACACAGCTCTCTGGTCTTGGCCATTGTGGAGAGGTTGGAGTCCGTTTGATTGAGTGTGTGGACAGGTGTCTTTTATACAGGTAACGAGTTCAAATAGGTGCATTTAATACAGGTAATGAGTGGAGAACAGGAGGGCTTCTTAAAGAAAAACTAACAGGTCTGTGAGAGCCGGAATTCTTACTGGTTGGTAGGTGATCAAATACTTATGTCATGCAATAAAATGCTAATTAATTATTTAAAAATCATACAATGTGATTTTCTGGATTTTTGTTTTAGATTCCGTCTCACAGTTGAAGAGTACCTATGATAAAAATTACAGACTTCTACATGCTTTGTAAGTAGGAAAACCTGCAAAATTGGCAGTGTATCAAATACTTGTTCTCCCCACTGTATGTGTATATACAGTGCATTCGGAATGTGTTCAGAACCCTTCCTCTTTCATCGTCTGAGGGTGCCAGAGTGCAGAATAACTTGTGAATTTACGAACGCTCAACACCAGTTGAATATGGCCGGTGTCTGTAAACGTTGGCAAAAATAAGTAATTTAATTGTTGTCAGCAGCACAGTTACAGTCACCAACGCTATAGATAACATGAACGCAGCCTAACCAGCTCTGCTAGGGAGAGTAAAATGGTCAGAGTTGTTCTCTCATTTGTGTCTGGAAGTAGCTAGCCAGTTAGTTTGTGTGCTTGACTGCCGTTGTGATGGCCAGACCGCTCGGATCATCCCCACTCCTTGGCCAGTGTGTGCTCTGA
>CM042423.1:1834968-1854642 GCA_023634145.1 Thymallus thymallus
AGCCCTATAAAGGGTTATTAATCTCCTATCTCTCCCTAGACACCAGCCCTATAAAGGGTTATTAATCTCCTATCTCTCCCTAGACACCAGCCCTATAAAGGGTTATTGACCTCCTTTCTCTCCCTAGACACCAGCCCTATAAAGGGTTATTAATCTCCTATCTCTCCCTAGACACCAGCCCTATAAAGGGTTATTAATCTCCTATCTCTCCCTAGACACCAGCCCTATAAAGGGTTATTAATCTCCTATCTCTCCCTAGACACCAGCCCTATAAAGGGTTATTAATCTCCTATTCTCTCCCTAGACACCAGCCCTATAAAGGGTTATTGACCTCCTATCTCTCCCTAGACACCAGCCCTATAAAGGGTTATTGACCTCCTATCTCTCCCTAGACACCAGCCCTATAAAGGGTTATTGACCTCCTTTCTCTCCCTAGACACCAGCCCTATAAAGGGTTATTAATCTCCTATCTCTCCCTAGACACCAGCCCTATAAAGGGTTATTAATCTCCTATCTCTCCCTAGACACCAGCCCTATAAAGGGTTATTGACCTCCTATCTCTCCCTAGACACCAGCCCTATAAAGGGTTATTGACCTCCTATCTCTCCCTAGACACCAGCCCTATAAAGGGTTATTGACCTCCTATCTCTCCCTAGACACCAGCCCTATAAAGGGTTATTGACCTCCTTTCTCTCCCTAGACACCAGCCCTATAAAGGGTTATTAATCTCCTATCTCTCCCTAGACACCAGCCCTATAAAGGGTTATTAATCTCCTATCTCTCCCTAGACACCAGCCCTATAAAGGGTTATTGACCTCCTTTCTCTCCCTAGACACCAGCCCTATAAAGGGTTATTAATCTCCTATCTCTCCCTAGACACCAGCCCTATAAAGGGTTATTAATCTCCTATCTCTCCCTAGACACCAGCCCTATAAAGGGTTATTAATCTCCTATCTCTCCCTAGACACCAGCCCTATAAAGGGTTATTAATCTCCTATTCTCTCCCTAGACACCAGCCCTATAAAGGGTTATTGACCTCCTATCTCTCCCTAGACACCAGCCCTATAAAGGGTTATTGACCTCCTATCTCTCCCTAGACACCAGCCCTATAAAGGGTTATTGACCTCCTTTCTCTCCCTAGACACCAGCCCTATAAAGGGTTATTAATCTCCTATCTCTCCCTAGACACCAGCCCTATAAAGGGTTATTAATCTCCTATCTCTCCCTAGACACCAGCCCTATAAAGGGTTATTGACCTCCTATCTCTCCCTAGACACCAGCCCTATAAAGGGTTATTGACCTCCTATCTCTCCCTAGACACCAGCCCTATAAAGGGTTATTGACCTCCTATCTCTCCCTAGACACCAGCCCTATAAAGGGTTATTGACCTCCTTTCTCTCCCTAGACACCAGCCCTATAAAGGGTTATTAATCTCCTATCTCTCCCTAGACACCAGCCCTATAAAGGGTTATTAATCTCCTATCTCTCCCTAGACACCAGCCCTATAAAGGGTTATTGACCTCCTTTCTCTCCCTAGACACCAGCCCTATAAAGGGTTATTAATCTCCTATCTCTCCCTAGACACCAGCCCTATAAAGGGTTATTAATCTCCTATCTCTCCCTAGACACCAGCCCTATAAAGGGTTATTAATCTCCTATCTCTCCCTAGACACCAGCCCTATAAAGGGTTATTAATCTCCTATTCTCTCCCTAGACACCAGCCCTATAAAGGGTTATTGACCTCCTATCTCTCCCTAGACACCAGCCCTATAAAGGGTTATTGACCTCCTATCTCTCCCTAGACACCAGCCCTATAAAGGGTTATTGACCTCCTTTCTCTCCCTAGACACCAGCCCTATAAAGGGTTATTAATCTCCTATCTCTCCCTAGACACCAGCCCTATAAAGGGTTATTACTCTCCTATCTCTCCCTAGACACCAGCCCTATAAAGGGTTATTGACCTCCTATCTCTCCCTAGACACCAGCCCTATAAAGGGTTATTGACCTCCTATCTCTCCCTAGACACCAGCCCTATAAAGGGTTATTGACCTCCTTTCTCTCCCTAGACACCAGCCCTATAAAGGGTTATTGACCTCCTATCTCTCCCTAGACACCAGCCCTATAAAGGGTTATTGACCTCCTATCTCTCCCTAGACACCAGCCCTATAAAGGGTTATTGACCTCCTTTCTCTCCCTAGACACCAGCCCTATAAAGGGTTATTAATCTCCTATCTCTCCCTAGACACCAGCCCTATAAAGGGTTATTAATCTCCTATCTCTCCCTAGACACCAGCCCTATAAAGGGTTATTGACCTCCTTTCTCTCCCTAGACACCAGCCCTATAAAGGGTTATTAATCTCCTATCTCTCCCTAGACACCAGCCCTATAAAGGGTTATTAATCTCCTATCTCTCCCTAGACACCAGCCCTATAAAGGGTTATTAATCTCCTATCTCTCCCTAGACACCAGCCCTATAAAGGGTTATTGACCTCCTATCTCTCCCTAGACACCAGCCCTATAAAGGGTTATTAATCTCCTATCTCTCCCTAGACACCAGCCCTATAAAGGGTTATTAATCTCCTATCTCTCCCTAGACACCAGCCCTATAAAGGGTTATTGACCTCCTTTCTCACTTTGTTTGATTACTGCCATAACACCATTGACCTGTAGCCTTGGTGCCCGATCACTTTGTTTGATTACTGCCATAACACCATTGACCTGTAGCCTTGGTGCATGCCGGTTGTCATGTAAAAATCGTCCCAGCGTGAAATACTTCCCAATCGTTCTGATTTGTTGTGATTGTGACATCATGTTGTAAAATTTCTCCCAGCGTGAAAATGTTCCCAGTTCAATAATTGCACGCACATCTCTCTATGTGGATGGCTGATCTCATCTCTTTATGTGGATGGCTGATCTCATCTCTTTATGTGGATGGCTGATCTCATCTCTTTATGTGGATGGCTGAGCTCATCTCTTTATGTGGATGGCTGAGCTCATCTCTTTATGTGGATGGCTGATCTCATCTCTTTATGTGGATGGCTGATCTCATCTCTTTATGTGGATGGCTGATCTCATCTCTTTATGTAGATGGCTGATCTCATCTCTTTATGTGGATGGCTGAGCTCATCTCTTTATGTGGATGGCTGAGCTCATCTCTTTATGTGGATGGCTGATCTCATCTCTTTATGTGGATGGCTGATCTCATCTCTTTATGTGGATGGCCGTCCACATAAAGAGATGCGCTCAGCCATCCACATAGAAATAAGCTCAGCCATCCACATAGAGATATGAGCTCAGCCGTCCACATAGAGAGATGTGTGTGCAATTTTATAGATTTTCAAGCTGTGAGAAATTTGAACTGGTCACTTTGATTGATTACTGCCATAACACCATTGACCTGTAGCCTTGGTGCAATTGTGTTTGAGTTAGAGACAACAGCACTGAGACAACCTATTGGAGAGAGACAGGTAGGGGTGTGTGTCTGTGTGTCTGTCTGTGTGTAGATGTAACATGCTCTGGTCATTCACTATGTTATTGATGCTTGACAGTTGATTTTTTTAATTGGACGGTTATGTATAAATCTTTTAGATTTTTTATATACAGTTCAATATATATATTTTTTGTTTGCCCACACTTCAAGTTATTATGTTTGACACGTTTCCCCCCAGTCTCTCTTTTTCATTCAAATTATTTTTATCCCTGTCTCTCCTCCCTCCCTCTCTCCCCCCCTCCCTCTCTCTCTCCTCCCTCCCTCTCTCCTCCCTCTCTCCCCTCCTCCCTCTCTCCCCTCCTCCCTCTCTCTCTCCCTCCCTCTCTCTCTGCCTCCCCTTCACTTGTCTTCAAACAGGAAGAGCAGTCTGCAGAGCAGTAAGATTTGTAGCAGTAGTACAGTTGTACATTACTACTAGAAGAGGAAGTTCCTTGGACATTCAGTCTCACTATACCATAGTGTTCCATAGTATATAGTATATGTTCCATAGTATATCCCATAGTGTTCCATAGTATATACCATAGTGTTCCATAGTATATAGTATATGTTCCATAGTATATACCATAGTGTTCCATAGTATATACCATAGTGTTCCATAGTATATACCATAGTGTTCCATAGTATATAGTATATGTTCCATAGTATATACCATAGTGTTCCATAGTATATACCATAGTGTTCCATAGTATATACCATAGTGTTCCATAGTATATAGTATATGTTCCATAGTATATACCATAGTGTTCCATAGTATATAGTATATGTTCCATAGTATATACCATAGTGTTCCATAGTATATACCATAGTGTTCCATAGTATATACCATAGTGTTCCATAGTATATAGTATATGTTCCATAGTATATCCCATAGTGTTCCATAGTATATACCATAGTGTTCCATAGTATATAGTATATGTTCCATAGTATATACCATAGTGTTCCATAGTATATACCATAGTGTTCCATAGTATATAGTATATGTTCCATAGTATATACCATAGTGTTCCATAGTATATAGTATATGTTCCATAGTATATACCATAGTGTTCCATAGTATATACCATAGTGTTCCATACTATATACCATAGTGTTCCATAGTATATAGTATATGTTCCATAGTATATCCCATAGTGTTCCATAGTATATACCATAGTGTTCCATAGTATATAGTATATGTTCCATAGTATATACCATAGTGTTCCATAGTATATACCATAGTGTTCCATAGTATATAGTATATGTTCCATAGTATATACCATAGTGTTCCATAGTATATAGTATATGTTCCATAGTATATACCATAGTGTTCCATAGTATATACCATAGTGTTCCATAGTATATAGTATATGTTCCATAGTATATACCATAGTGTTCCATAGTATATACCATAGTGTTCCATAGTATATAGTATATGTTCCATAGTATATACCATAGTGTTCCATAGTATATACCATAGTGTTCCATAGTATATAGTATATGTTCCATAGTATATACCATAGTGTTCCATAGTATATACCATAGTGTTCCATAGTATATAGTATATGTTCCATAGTATATACCATAGTGTTCCATATTATATAGTATATGTTCCATAGTATATACCATAGTGTTCCATAGTATATACCATAGTGTTCCATAGTATATACCATAGTGTTCCATAGTATATAGTATATGTTCCATAGTATATACCATAGTGTTCCATAGTATATAGTATATGTTCCATAGTATATACCATAGTGTTCCATAGTATATACCATAGTGTTCCATAGTATATACCATAGTGTTCCATAGTATATACCATAGTGTTCCATAGTATATACCATAGTGTTCCATAGTATATACCATAGTGTTCCATAGTATATAGTATATGTTCCATAGTATATACCATAGTGTTCCATAGTATATACCATAGTGTTCCATAGTATATACCATAGTGTTCCATAGTATATACCATAGTGTTCCATAGTATATACCATAGTGTTCCATAGTATATACCATAGTGTTCCATAGTATATACCATAGTGTTCCATAGTATACCCCATGAAAGGTCAAAACGCTAGCAACGTCCAACAGCCATACAGCAAAAATACTTGTTGTAGACAATGCTGGAGACTTGCAGAAAAGACAAGCAAAACAGCATTCCTGGTAGTCTTTATGCGTAGCTGAGTTGCGACTGAGTTCCCCTACATTGGGGATGGCAACAGTCTGTATGTATAACATCACGAGTGACATCATCAGTGGGATATGGGGGTGGTCTAGGTCTATGACATCAAACATGCGACATCACTTTACAGTCCCTGTACCCATGGCTTTGCGGTTGTTAGGAAGGTACCGGTAGTTAGGTAACCAAGGAAACAAACAAACTACAGCCTTCTACAGTTGTGTAGTAACAGAGTCTTCGATGCCGCCGGAGTCCTCTATGACATCACAAGGCCCCACCCACCCCCTCCCCAAAACCCTGCCCCCTCCTCCTCCCTCGAAGACGCTTTCGCTGGAGTCCAGGAGGTGGGCGCTCGAGTCGGCCATATTGGAAGCACAGTGCAGGGATTGGCAGGGACAGGGAGGTGGGAGGGGCAAAGGGAGCAGAGAGTCCCTCCCATTGGCTCGTCCGGAGGAAGTAGGAGGGGCTCCAACCGGGTTAGTATGTCCGACTTGGTTCAGGTGCATCTCGCTGCGGGTTACATCACCCACCGAACCGAGGTCATATGACCCGCGACCTCTCAGGGGGCGGAGCAAGCCGTCTGAGATGGTGTAGGAAGGAGGAGAATGGCCGAGGGAGAGGGGAAGGGGCGGGGCTTTGCGTGAGAACAGGAATCCAAGGCGTTTAAAGGAGTCCGGTGTCTTATTGGACGTCGCCGCCGACAACCGCTGGAGGCGACTCCGAGTGCGAGCGAAGGATAAGGAGACGGAGGAAGAAGGGAACGAAGAGAAGATAGACGAGGAAGAGGATGGAACGGCTTCTCTCCTCACCCCGTTGCTCTTTGGTTTACCCGCTTCCTCCTCATCTTCCTCTTCCTCCTCTCCCCATCCCGCCTCCTCCTCTTCCTCCTCCTCCTCTTCCTCCTCTCCCTCCATCCTCGTCATGGATACCACTTCCGTTCCTGAAATACTCCGGACCAGGGAGGAGACGCCATATTTAGGCTTGTTCTTCTCCATGCTTCCTATCGGGGTCAGAAAGGTCACGCCCTTTGACCTCTTGGCATCACTCCCCTCCTGCGACCCCAGAGAGGGGTCAAGGGGTTCAAGGTTAGAGTCAGGCCCCCCCTCGTCGCTGGTTCCTCCTTCATTTCTCAGTGTGGCTTCACTGCTGGAAGAGTAGTGGCGTCTGGGGAGCCGGCGGTTACCAAGGAGATCTAACACCTCATAACGGAAACTGGAGATGTCCTGCTTTAACTCCTACAGTGGGGGAGGAGAGGAGGGAGGAGGGAGGAGGGAGGAGGGAGGAGGGAGGAGGGAGGAGGGAGGAGGGCGAGAGAAGAGACAGAGAGAGAGTTATTTAATATAGTGAGTCGATAATAACCAACTCAACTCCTTGGACAATATGTTTGAGATTGTGTTTGAACATAGAGATTATGGAAGGATAGAGTGGTGGGAAAGAGAGATAGAGAGAAGGAGAAAATAGAGAGAGGGAAGATTTAGACACAGAGTTGGTAAGAGGGAGGGAGAGGATTTCTGAAGTATGTGGATAAGAGAGATGTAGAGAGGGACAGGTTAGGGAGAGATGTAGAGAGGGACAGGTTAGGGAGAGATGTAGAGAGGGACAGGTTAGGGAGAGATGTAGAGAGGGACAGGTTAGGGAGAGAGTTGAGGGGATTACTCTACAGAGGGGGCTGGTGATGTAGGAGGTGACTGTAGTTGAGGGGATTACTCTACAGAGGGGGCTGGTGATGTAGGAGGTGACTGTAGTTGAGGGGATTACTCTGCAGAGGGGGCTGGTGATGTAGGAGGTGACTGTAGTTGAGGGGATTACTCTGCAGAGGGGGCTGGTGATGTAGGAGGTGACTGTAGTTGAGGGGATTACTCTGCAGAGGGGGCTGGTGATGTAGGAGGTGACTGTAGTTGAGGGGATTACTCTGCAGAGGGGGCTGGTGATGTAGGAGGTGACTGTAGGAATGGATAGAAAACACACACACACCTTAAAGTTCTCCTCGGTCAGTCCCTCGTCCGTCTTGGCACTGCGTATCATGGCCGCCACGTACCTCTTCACCAGGCTACGGATCACTTCCTGTTAACAATGACATCACTTAATGTTAACCACATCACAGTTGCCATGGAGACCCCTGACTACCACTTTTTCCAGAAGAAGAGTACTTTATTAATCCATACAGACTGAAACGTCTGATATTACCCGCCAACAAAACTGGTGATTGGAGTGTGTGTGTGTGTGTGTGTGCTCGCGGAGTGTGTGTGTGTGTGTGCTCGCGGAGTGTGTGTGTGTGTGTGTGTGTGTTCGCGGAGTGTGTGTGTGTGTGTGTGTGTGCTGGCAGAGTGTGTGTGTGTGTGTGTGTGTGTGTGTGTGTGTGTGTGTGTGCTCGCGGAGTGTGTGTGTGTGTGTGTGAAAGAAAGAGAGAGAGATGTTCACTGTTCATTTAATATTGTTTATTTCACTTTTGTTTATCTATCTCACTTGCTTTGGCAATGTTAACACATGTTTCCCATGTCAATGAAGCCCCTTACATTGAAATCGAAATTGAGAGAGGAGGGAGAGAGCGAGAAGGAGGGAGGGAGAGAGCGAGAAGGAGGGAGGGAGAGAGTGAGAAGGAGGGAGGGAGAGAGCGAGAAGGAGGGAGGGAGAGAGCGAGAAGGAGGGAGGGAGAGAGCGAGAAGGAGGGAGGGAAAGAGCGAGAAGGAGGGAGGGAGAGAGCGAGAAGGAGGGAGGGAGAGAGTGAGTAGGAGGGAGGGAGAGAGTGAGAAGGAGGGAGGGAGAGAGAGAGTGAGAAGGAGGGAGGGAGAGAGTGAGAAGGAGGGAGGGAGAGAGAGAGATATAGAGAGAGATATACAGTGGGGAGAACAAGTATTTGATATACTGCCGATTTTGCAGGTTTTCCCACTTACAAAGCATGTAGAAGTCTGTAATTTTTATCATAGGTACTCTTCAACTGTGAGTGACGGAATCTAAAACAAAAATGCAGAATTAATTAAAAGTAATTAATTTGCATTTGATACATCAGAAAAGCAGAACTTAATATTTGGTACAGAAACCTTTGTTTGCAATTACAGAGATCATACGTTTCCTGTAGTTCTTGACCAGGTTTGCACACACTGCAGCAGGGATTTTGGCCCACTCCTCCATACAGATCCTTCAGGTTTCTGGGCTGTCGCTGGGCAATACGGACTTTCAGCTCCCTCCAAAGATTTTCTATTGGGTTCAGGTCTGGAGACTGGCTAGGCCACACCAGGACCTTGAGATGCTTCTTACGGAGCCACTCCTTAGTTGCCCTGGCTGTGTGTTTCGGGTCGTTGTCATGCTGGAAGACCCAGCCATGACCCATCTTCAATGCTCTTACTGAGGGAAGGAGGTTGTTGGCCAAGATCTCGCGATACATGGCCCCATCCATCCTCCCCTCAATACGGTGCAGTCGTCCTGTCCCCTTTGCAGAAAAGCATCCCCAAAGAATGATGTTTCCACCTCCATGCTTCACGGTTGGGATGGTGTTCTTGGGGTTGTACTCATCCTTCTTCTTCCTCCAAACACGGCGAGTGGAGTTTAGACCAAAAAGCTCTATTTTTGTCTCATCAGACCACATGACCTTCTCCCATTCCTCCTCTGGATCATCCAGATGGTCATTGGCAAACTTCAGACGGGCCTGGACATGCGCTGGCTTGAGCAGGGGGACCTTGCGTGCGCAAGCAGGATTTTAATCCATGACGGCGTAGTGTGTTACTAATGGTTTTCTTTGAGACTGTGGTGCCAGCTCTCTTCAGGTCATTGACCAGGTCCTGCCGTGTAGGTCTGGGCTGATCCCTCACCTTCCTCATGATCATTGATGCCCCACGAGGTGAGATCTTGCATGGTGCCGCAGACCGAGGGAGATTGACCGTCATCTTGAACTTCTTCCATTTTCTAATAATTGCGCCAACAGTTGTTGCCTTCTCACCAAGCTGCTTGCCTATTGTCCTGTAGCCCATCCCAGCCTTGTGCAGGTCTACAATTTTATCCCTGATGTCCTTACACAGCTCTCTGGTCTTGGCCATTGTGGAGAGGTTGGAGTCTGTTTGATTGAGTGTGTGGACAGGTGTCTTTTATACAGGTAACGAGTTCAAACAGGTGCAGTTAATACAGGTAATGAGTGGAGAACAGGAGGGCTTCTTAAAGAAAAACTAACAGGTCTGTGAGAGCCGGAATTCTTACTGGTTGGTAGGTGATCAAATACTTATGTCATGCAATAAAATGCAAATTAATTATTTAAAAATGATACAATGTGATTTTCTGGATTACAGACCTCTACATGCTTTGTAAGTAGGAAAACCTGCAAAATGGGCAGTGTATCAAATACTTGTTCTCCCCACTGTATATAGGGTGATATATAGAGAGATAACGAGATACATATAGTGATATATAGGGTGATATACAGAGATATATATAGGGTGATATATAGAGAGATAACGAGATACATATAGTGATATATAGGGTGATATACAGAGATTGATATTGGGTGATATATAGAGAGATATAGGGTGATATATAGAGATAGATATAGGGTGATATATAGAGAAAGATATAGGGTGATATATAGAGATAGATATAAGTGATATATAGAGAGATATAGATATAGAGATAGATATAGGGTGATATATAGAGGGATATATAGAGAGATATAGGGTGATATATAGAGATAGATATAGGGTGATATATAGAGAAAGATATAGGGTGATATATAGAGATAGATATAAGTGATATATAGAGAGATATAGATATAGAGATAGATATAGGGTGATATATAGAGGGATATATAGAGAGATATAGGGTGATATATAGAGGGATATATAGAGAGATATAGGGTGATATATAGAGATATATATAGGGTGATATATAGAGATGGATATAGGGTGATATATAGAGATGGATATAGGGTGATATATAGAGAGATATAGGGTGATATATAGAGATGGATATAGGGTGATATATAGAGATAGATATAGGGTGATATATAGAAATAGATATAGGGTGATATATAGAGATAGATATAAGTGATATATAGAGATTGATATTGGGTGATATATAGAGATAGATATAGGGTGATATATAGAAATAGATATAGGGTGATATATAGAGATAGATATAGGGTGATATATAGAGAAAGATATAGGGTGATATATAGAGATAGATATAAGTGATATATAGAGAGATATAGATATAGAGATAGATATAGGGTGATATATAGAGGGATATATAGAGGGATATAGGGTGATATATAGAGATAGATATAGAGTGATATATAGAGATAGATATTGGGTGATATATAGAGATAGATATAGAGTGATATATAGAGATAGATATAGGGTAATATATAGAGAGATAGATATAGGGTGACATATAGAGAGATATAGTGTGATATATAGAGATATAGAGATAGATATTGGGTGATATATAGAGATAGATATAGAGTGATATATAGAGATAGATATAGGGTAATATATAGAGAGATAGATATAGGGTGACATATAGAGAGATATAGTGTGATATATAGAGATATAGAGATAGATATTGGGTGATATATAGAGATAGATATTGGGTGATATATAGAGATAGATATTGGGTGATATATAGAGATGGATATAGGGTGATATATAGAGAGATATAGAGATAGATATAGATACAGAGTGATATAGAGATATATATATATAGAGAGATAGATATAGAGTGATGTATAGAGAGATATAAATATAGAGTGATATTTACAGAGATATAGATAGAGATATAGATATAGTGTGATGTACAGAGAGATATAGAAATAGATATAGATATGGGGTGATATATAGAGAGATATAGAGATAGAGAGATATATAGAGAGATATAGATAGATGTAGAGAGATATATAGAGACAGAGTGATATAATGAGATATAGAGATAGATATAGAGATATAGAGATAGATATAGAGTGATATATAGAGAGATATAGAGATAGAGAGATATATAGAGAGATATAGATAGATGTAGAGAGATATATAGAGACAGAGTGATATAATGAGATATAGAGATAGATATAGAGATATAGTGATAGATATAGAGTGATATATAAAGAGATATAGAGATAGATATAGAGATATAGAGATAGATATAGAGATATAGAGATAGATATAGAGTGATATATAGAGAGATATAGATATAGATATAGAGATATAGAGATAGATATAGAGATATAGAGATAGCTATAGAGATAGATATAGAGAGATATAGAGATAGATATAGAGAGATATAGAGATAGATATAGAGAGATATATAGATAGATATAGTGATAGATATAGATATAGAGAGAGATGAAGATATAGATATATAGAGATAGATATAGAGATATAGAGAGTTATAGATATAGCGATAGAGATAGAGATAGCGATAGATATAGATAGTACCTGATAATGTTGATTCTGTATCAGGCTGTCTGCATGACGCTCCTGGAAGGAAATTATATACAATTAAAGCACATTATGTACACTACACACTACACACTACACACACTACACACTACACACACTACACACTACACACACTACACACTACACACACTACACACTACACATTACACACTACACACACTACACACTACACACTACACACTACACACACTACACACACTACACACTACACACACTACACACTACACACTACACACACTACACACACTACAAATTACACACACTACACACACTACACACTACACACTACACACTACACACTACACACACTACACACACTACAAATTACACACACTACACACACTACACACTACACACTACACACTACACACACTACACACTACACACACTACACACACTACACACACTAAACACACTACACACACACTACACACACTACACACACACACACTATACACTACACACACTACACACACTACACACTACACACACTACACACTACACACTACACACACTACACACACTACACACACTACACACACTACACACACTACACACACTACACACTACACACACTACACACACTACACACACTACACACACTACACACACTACACACTACACACTACACACACACACTACACACACACACTACACACACTACATACACTACACACTACACACTACACACACTACACACACTACACACACTACACACACTACACACACTACACACACTACACACACACTACACACTACACACACTACACACACTACACACACACACACACTACACACACACACACTACACACACACACTACACACACTACACACTACACACACTACACACACACACTACACACACTACACACTACACACACTACACACACTACACACTACACACTACACACTACACACACTACACACACTACACACTACACACACTACACACACTACACACACTACACACACTACACACACTACACACTACACACTACACACTACACACACTACACACTACACACACTACACACACTACACACACTACACACTACACACACTACACACTACACACTACACACACTACACACACTACATACTACACACACTACACACACTACACACTACACACTACACACTACACACTACACACTACACACACACACTACACACACTACACACACTACACACTACACACACTACACACTACACACACTACACACACTACACTACACACTACACACACTACACACTACACACACTACACACACTACACACTACACACTACACACACCACACACTCTACACACTACACACACACTACACACTACACACACACTACACACACTACACACACACTACACACACACTACACACACTACACACACACTACACACACTACACACACTACACACACTACACACTACACACACTACACACTACACACACTACACACACTACACACACACACTACACACACACACACACACAGCACACACAGCACACACACATCACACACACAGCACACACACACACAGCAAACACACATCACATACACAGCACACACACACACACACACAGCACACACACAGCACACAGCACACACACACACCGCACATACACAGCACACACACATCACACACACACAGCACACACATCGCCCACTCATAGTCCGCAGCATCAGATGTGTTATATAATCCAGCCCACATTAGGGTTGTGTCCCAAATGTAACCCTATTCCTTACATAGTGCACTACTTTATCTGTACACCCTATGGCCCTGGTCAAAAGTAGTGCAATATGAAGGGAAACTGGAAATCAGGCCAGGCAGGTTACCATCATAGAAGAGATCTGATGTTGTGTGTGTGAAAGAGAGGACAGAGAGAGAGGTCAGGGAAAGAGAAAGAGAGAGAGAGAGAGAGAGAGAGAGACAGAGAGAGAGAGAGAGAGAGAGAGAGAGGACATACAGAGAGAGAGATCCGAGAGACAGAGAGAGAGAGAGAGAGATAGAGAGAGAGGACAGACAGAGAGAGAACCAAGAGACAGAGAGAGAGGACAGAGAGAGGACAGACAGAGAGCGACAGAGAGAGAGAGAGAGGACAGACAGAGAGAGAGAGAGAGAGATAGAATATATATATATATATATATATATATATATAAACATAATAATATTGTATCCATATGTTTCATGTGCGTATGCAGTGGAATAAGTGTGTGGACTTCTTACCGTGAACTCTCGTATGTCGTGGTGTTTGTGTGTGTCACCAGCAGGGGGCGCTCCTCTCCTACAGAGTCTATGGTGAACCCAGAGACAGAGGTACCACACTGATTTAGGACTGGGAATGATGTTGAAGGGAGGGGGCAGAGTACCCCCCTCATCAAAATAACTCATCCATAACTTGGTCCGGGCAAACTTCCACTCTATATCTGCATGGTCCTGGAGGAGAGGGAGGGGAGGAGGCGTAGAATGGGGAGATAGGGGAAAGAGAATAAGTTAGTTGGTCAATCAATCAGTCAATCAATGATAGGGCACAAATGAAAATCAATCAATGGTTTCAGATTATTGAGTATGTATAGCAGGGATCATCAACATAATAATTAAAACATATTCATTTCAAACCTTGCATCCATTTGTATAACTATCACATGTATCTCTCTATTATGTGTAGGGATATATTAATGATGCACCCGTGGGGAACCCTGATGGCTGAAGGATCACCCGTGGGGAACCCTGATGTATGAAGGATCACCCGTGGGGAACCCTGATGTATGAAGGATCACCCGTGGGGAACCCTGATGTATGAAGGATCACACGTGGGGAACCCTGATGTATGAAGGATCACCCGTGGGGAACCCTGATGGCTGAAGGATCACCCGTGGGGAACCCTGATGTTTGAAGGATCACCCTGTGGGGAACCCTGATGTTTGAAGGATCACCCTGTGGGGAACCCTGATGGCTGAAGGATCACCCGTGGGGAACCCTGATGTATGCAGGATCACCCGTGGGCAACCCTGATGTATGCAGGATGCTTTGACACTGGTCTTGCACTGTTTAACAGCTTGAGATAATTCAATGTAACTTAGCGCTTACAATAAATCAATCAACCAATCAATCAATTAGGGCTTGTTGCTTAGTGTAACCACGTGTGTTAGCTCTGGAATAGATAAAATACATGATTGGCTGAGAGAGGAAAGGTTTTAGATGTTTAATAGCAGTAATACTTACAGCGATGAGTTGATAGGAGTTGTTCATCATGGCAATCAACATGTTGAGCAGAACCACCAGAGAGATCACGTTATAGGTTCCAAACATGGTGGCTCCCACAAACTCAGTGAACTCATGACGAGCTTTAACGTTGGTCACATACAAGTTTAACAAGCCAAAGATGGACCAGAACAGAGACTGGAGGGTCTCAAATAACCTGGAGAAGGAGAAAGAAAGAGAGATAGAGAGTGAGAGTGAGAGAGTGAGAGTGAGAGAGAGAGAATAGAGAGAGAGAGAATAGAGAGAGAGAATAGAGAGAGAGTGAGAGTGAGAGAGAGAATAGAGAGAGAGAGAATAGAGAGAGAGAATAGAGAGAGAGAGAGAGAGAATAGAGAGAGAATAGAGAGAGAGAGAGTATAGAGAGAGAGAGAATAGAGAGAGAGAGAGAGAGAGAATAGAGAGAGAGAATAGAGAGAGAGAGAGAGAGAGAGAGAGAATAGAGAGAGAGAGAGAATAGAGAGAGAGAGAGAATAGAGAGAGAGAGAGAGAGAGAGAGAGAGAGAGAGAGAATAGAGAGAGAGAGAGAATAGAGAGAGAGAGAGAGAGAGAGAGAGAGAGAGAGAGAGAGAGAGAGAGAGAGAGAGAGAGAGAGAGAGAGAGAGAGAGAGAGAGAGAGAGAGAGAATAGAGAGAGAGAATAGAGAGAATAGAGAGAATAGAGAGAGAGAGAGAGAGAATAGAGAGAGAGAGAGAGAGAGAGAGAGAGAGAGAATAGAGAGAGAGAATAGAGAGAATAGAGAGAGAGAGAGAATAGAGAGAGAGAGAGAGAGAGAGAGAGAGAGAGAGAGAGAGAGAGAGAGAGAGAGAGAGAGAGAGAGAGAGAGAGAGAGAGAGAATAGAGAGAGAGAATAGAGAGAATAGAGAGAATAGAGAGAGAGAGAGAGAGAATAGAGAGAGAGAGAGAGAGAGAGAGAGAGAGAGAATAGAGAGAGAGAATAGAGAGAATAGAGAGAGAGAGAGAGAGAATAGAGAGAGAGAGAATAGAGAGAGAGAGAGAATAGAGAGAGAGAGAGAATAGAGAGAGAGAGAGAATAGAGAGAGAGAGAGAATAGAGAGAGAGAGAGAATAGAGAGAGAGAGAGAATAGAGAGAGAGAGAGAGGGAGAGAGAGAGAGAATAGAGAGAGAGAGAGAATAGAGAGAGAGAGAGAGAGAGAGAGAGAGAGAGAGAGAATAGAGAGAGAGAATAGAGAGAATAGAGAGAGAGAGAGAGAGAATAGAGAGAGAGAGAGAATAGAGAGAGAGAGAGAATAGAGAGAGAGAGAGAGAATAGAGAGAGAGAGAGAATAGAGAGAGAGAGAGAGAGAGAGAGATTTGAGTGCTATTTAACATTTACATCAATGAATTGGCCAATATTCTAGAGAAGTCCTCAGCCCCTGGTGTTAGTCTCCACAATTCGGAAGTTAGATGCCTGCTCTTTGCAGATGACCTGTGCCTGCTTTCACCCACAGCACATGGTCTACAGCAGAGCTTGGACCTGCTAGAGCAGTACTGTCAGACCTGGGCCCTGACAGTAAACCCCAAAAAGACCAAAATAATGATTTTCCAGACAAATTCCAGATCCCAGGGAATAAAACCAAAGTTCTCAATTGGTGCAAAACATATAGAGTATTGCACACAATACAACTATTTAGGTTTAAAAATAAGTTTGACTGGACACCTAAATAATGCAGTGAATGAACTGAGAGACAAAGCACGCAGGGCATTCTACGCCATTAAAAAACAAATCCAAATTGAAATACCTATTACAATTTGGCAAAAACTAATTAAATGTGTGATTGAACCAATCGCACTCTATGGCAGCGAGGTGTGGGGTCCACTTACAAAACAAGATTTTACCCACTGGGACAAACATCCCATTGAGACCTTGCACGCGGAACTTTGTAAGATTCTCCTACATGTCCAGAGGAAAACTACAAACAATGCATGCAGGGCAGAATTAGGCCGATATCCACTAATATTAAAAACTCAAAAAAGAGCAATTAAGTTTTGGAAACACCTAAAACACAGTGACCCCCTCTCATATCATTACCAAGCCCTGCAATACCAAGAGTTGAGCAAAGATAAGAGTCCCTTCATCCAACTGGTCCAGGGGCTGAGTTCACAAACTTGTTCCACTAACACACTGAAGCCTCAGGACCAGAACATCCAATCAATAAGAATTAACCAAATTACAAAACATCTAAAACAAAACTACATTACCTATTGGAAAACACAAACACAAGCACAAAGCAAAATGCAGTGCTATTTGGCCCTAAATCGACAGTACACCATGGCAAACTATCTGACCATAGTGACTGATCAAAACCTCAGGAAAACCTTGACAAAGTACAGGCTCAGCGAGCACAGCCTTGCTATTGAGAAGGGTAGACACAGGAAAACCTGGCTCCCTGTAGAGGAAAGGCTGTGCAACCACTGCACCACAGCAGAACCAGAGACAGAGCTGCATTTCCTGACCAAATGTCAAAAATATAAAACTATCAGAGAGAGTCACTTCCCCAAATTTGAACAAGTAGTCCGGGGCTTTGAGGACCTCTCTGACATAGAAAGGCTGCCGATCCTTTTGGGGGAAGACATGACCAGCTGTGCGCTGGCAGCATGCTATGTTGCTGCCTGCCACAAGTTGAGGGACAGTGCCTGACATATTTAATGCATTTATTTTATTTTTTCCTGTTGTTATTTGTTCTTTGATGTAATTATATTTAAAAAAAATATATATATATATATATGTGTGTATGTATGTATATATGTGTATATATATGTATGTGCGTGTGTATATGTATGTATATATATATATATAAAATAGAAAAAAAAAATATATATATAAATATATAGAAGAAAAAAAATATATTGATGTATGATACTTTGGCAATATGTACATTGTTGCGTCATGCCAATAAAGTGAATTGAATTGAGAGAGAGAGAGAGAGAGAGAGAGAGAGAGAGAGAGAGAGAATAGAGAGAGAGAATAGAGAGAGAGAGAGAGAGAGAGTATAGAGAGAGAGAGAGAGAGAGAGTATAGAGAGAGAGAGAGAGAGAGAACTTTCTACGACTGGGCTTGAACATGTAACCAGTTTCTATGACTGGGCTTGAACATGTAAACTTCTGATCCAGAGTCATGGGACCAGTTTCTACGGCTGGGCTTGAACATGTAAACTTCTGATCCAGAGTCATGGGACCAGTTTCTACGACTGGGCTTGAACATGTAACCAGTTTCTACGACTGGGCTTGAACATGTAACCAGTTTCTACGACTGGGCTTGAACATGTAAACTTCTGATCCAGAGTCATGTAACCAGTTTCTACGACTGGGCTTGAACATGTAACCAGTTTCTACGACTGGGCTTGAACATGTAACCAGTTTCTACGACTGGGCTTGAACATGTAAGCTTCTGATCCAGAGTCGCCCTAACCCAACTTAATGATAATAGTGCCCACTGTTGCCCCTATTGGCCGGTTTTGAAGGGATCTCCCGATATCTTCAGGATGTGGCTAGACGTCCAATTTCGACCTCAATCTTGAATGACCTGGCTGAGATAACAGTCGCTCAGCATGTGACAGAGAATGCGTGTGTAATAATGTATTATTATAATACATTGAGTGTACAAAACATTAAGAACACCTTCCTAATATTGAGTTGCATCCCCTTTTTCCCTCAGAACAGCCTCAATTCATCAGGGAATGCAAGGTGTCAAAAGTGTTCCACAGGGATGCTGGTCCATGTTGACTCCAATGCTTCCCACAGTTGTGTCAAGTTTACTGGATGTCCTTTGGGTGGTGGACCATTCATGATACACACAGGAAACTGTTGAGTGTGAAAAACCCAGCAGCGTTGCAGTTCTTGACACAAACCGGTGTGCCTGGCACCTACTACCAGACCCTGTTCAAAGGCACTTAAATCATTTGTCTTGCCAATCACTGAATGGCACACAGACACAATCCATGTCTCTGTCTCAAGGCTTAAACATCTTCCTTTAACCTGTGTTCTTCTCTTCATCTACACCAGGGGCCGACAACTTTGATGGGGGTAGGGGCCGCAGTTGCTAGTGGATCTGCGTACGCACACCCACACCCACACCCACACCCACAAATGTTAGTGCCCCCTCCCTCTTGACAGCAGAGGTTAGTTTATTTATTAAAATGTTTAATTACATTTTGTACATTTCTACACATTTTGTCATGGGGTGTAGAGAAAATGTTTCAGTTTGAAAGCAAGTTCGATGCAATTCTACACATTTTGACATCGGGAGGAGAACATTTTTTGATGTTTGAATATGATATCTGAGTTAGACTGACTAACAAAATCAATTAATTTAATCAAATTTA
>CM042423.1:1862382-1937382 GCA_023634145.1 Thymallus thymallus
GAGAGAGAGAGGGGGTATGTGTCTGTTGGTCTTCCAAATCCCAAATAAACTTCCATTCCGTTTACTAATAGCCTACTAGCCTAGTGCCCACTCTACATCAAAGAGAGCCTAATAGTATTAGTATCACATCCGGCCGTGATTGGGAGTCCCATAGGGCGGCGCACAATTGGCCCAGTGTCGTCCAGGTTTGGCCGTTATTGTAAATAAGAATATGTTCTTAACTGACTCGCCTATTTAAATAAAGGTTAAATAAAAGAAAAGAAAATAAAAGAAAAGAAAATATATATATATTGTATACATTGTTGCTTTGGCAATATTAGCACAATGTTTTTCATGCTATTAAAGCAGCTAGAATTTGAATTTGAGAGAGAGAAAGAGAGTGTGCGAGAGACAGATCAGATTGCTACTGATCAGACATGAATTTGGCCACCTCAACACACACAAGCGCATGCACACAGACACACACACACCTCTTTGGCACTTTACAAAGTCTTTAGTGCAAATCTGTTTACAGAACTGTAAGTGTTATGATTATTTATGAAGTGTTATGTCTGGATAAAGTATGTTATTAGTAGGCTCTCTTTGATGTAGAGTGGGCACTATGCTAGTAGGCTATTAGTAAACGGAATGGAAGTTTGTTTGGGATTTGGAAGACCAACAGACACATACCCCCTCTCTCTCTCTCTCTCTCTCTCTCTCCCTCTCTCTCTCTCTCTCTCTCTCTCTCTCTGTCTCTCTCTCTCTCTCTCTCATTTGCATTCCTTGTCTCCTCTCATCTCCTACTCTATCCATTCCTCTCTTCTCCTCTTACAGTTGCGCCCTTGAGCAAGGCACTTAACCCCCCAGAACAATAGCTCCCTGGGCGCCCAGTATGGCAGCCCCCCCCACCTCTATATGCATGTGTATGTACAGTACTTGTCTTTCAGAGTGGTAGGGTTAAGGCCAAAGTTGGACCAATGAAGTGATCCTAATCTTAATGTTATCCTCTCTGTCTCTCCAAACAGAATTTAATTTGTCAACAGTGCTGCAAACCCATCCACCTCTAACATAACCAACTCTACCTAATTATACACTGGATTAGCCAGATAATAAGCCTGACAACACATTGATAAGCATAAGCATCAGGAAACAACTGAATCGGATGTTTATCTTACCTTTAGTGTTTTGGGTGACCTTTACAGTAAGCTACTTTTCTGCTTATAAATTGGGCTACAAGCGAAGTCATCAGAACGCATCACTTGTTCATGAATAAAATAGACGTAACTACATAATCTAATATAACGGACATATTTTAAAGAGGTGCGTTACCTGATGTGGGATCTTCCTTCTGTTTTAACGTGTTTTCCCAACAGATCCTCAACGGGTCTAGAGCCTTCCTCTGGCGGGAAAGGTGCGTGTTTTCGCGGGGTACTTCAGGTCATCCTATCACCACCAGGTCTGAGCAGAAATCTGTGCTCCACGCAATGATCCCTGCTTCAGCATGCTTTCAAGCTGCGTCGACCAGAGCGGAGTGGTGAGCCCTCTCTCTTTCCCTGTCTCTCTCTCACTCTCTCTCACTCTCTCTCACACACAATCCATTAAAACGAGCAACACACACAGGGACACGCACGCGGGGAACTCCTGGCGCAGAGCGGCGACACGAGGAGCATCCCTCAGCAACCCTGCACAACGCATCTGGCTTATGGTCTATTCCTACCGCTCTCCTCAAACCCTCCCTCTTTCTCTTAAAATAAACCAACCGTTATTTCTTCTTCTTTACCGGTACAGTACGTTATAAACACATTGATAGCTGATAGGTGAAAAATCACGCAGAAAATCAGTCCATTCCTTTTCCAAAAATCCAATAAAAATGTATGAGCCAAAGCTAGAAGTGAATATTTTCCATTAGTTGCTGTTGACGGTTGAAAAAATAGGAAACAGCCCAGTTAATAATTCTCCACACTGCTGTGGAGAGAAAGAGGAGGAGGAGGAGGAGGAGTGTGGAAGCACTCGCTATGCGTGGCTGGTAAGCAGTGCGGTCTCCTCGGTTTGGATCAGCGCCAGCTCCGTGGGCTCCGGTGGTGATGTGTGTGTGCTGCTGCCTGCGGTTGTCATGGTGCCGGTTGGAGTGTGTTAACTTGGTTGCCGTGTAGAGATAAATATGCGTGGATGCTCTCTCTATCGCTGTGTTGATCTTGACACCAGTTCTGTTTTCTAACAGCACATCCAACCACCTGTCAGTTCCCTTCACTGCAGTCTCTCCCTCCCTCTCTCTCTCTCTCTCTCTCTCCTCCTCACCTCTCTCTCTCCTCCTCACCTCTCTCTCCTCCTCACCTCTCTCTCTCTCTCTCCTCCTCACCTCTCTCTCTCTCTCTCTCTCTCCTCCTCACCTCTCTCTCTCCCCTCTGCCTCAATTTTCCTGTGGCGCATGCAGGGTATATCTTGTTTCAGTAACGTTTTAATTTATTGTTCTCGCATGCCCTCCAATCCAGATCTCTACTCACTCGAGTATCCCGGTGGAACCGCTCCCGTCCCTCCACCCATCTTATCGAGCTCATCATCGAACGGCCTCTTCACATTATAATGTCCGTTACCTGCAAGCTGTTTCCCTCCCTGAAGAACAATTTCTATTCACCTGCAGGGCTCGAAGGGATGGCTAACCTCGACCCCTCCATAGACCCCCAATCAGTCACACCTGTCAATCAACTTAGAAGGCGGGTCTATCTCCCCATAGACCCCCACTCAATCACACCTGGCAATCACCTGAGAAGGCGGGGCTATCACCTCATAGCCTCACAATAAACAACACTGTATATAGAAATAATATTCTTTTGGAACTTGTTTGAGTGTAATATTTACTGTTCACTTTTTATTGTTTATTTCACTTTTGTTTATCCATTTCACTTGCTTTGGTAATGTTAACACATGTTTCCCATGTCAATAAAGCCCTTACATTGAATTGGAGAGAGAACATTTATGCTGTAGTCCATTTTTGGAAATTAGTTGAGCTCTAGCAGACTCTCTCTCTCTCTCTCTCTCTCTCTCTCTCTCTCTCTCTCTCTCTTTCTCTTTCTCTCCCTCTCTGTCTTTCTCTCTCTCTCCCTCTCTGTCTTTCTCTCCCTCCCTCTCTCTCTCTCTCTCTCTCTCTCTGTCTTTCTCACCCTCTCTCTCTCTCACACACACACACACACACACACACACACACACACACACACACACACACACACACACACACACACACACACACACACACACACACAGGTCATGCCAGCTTACACACACACATCAGCTTTAGAGGTATAGAGGAGTGGATGGAGTGATGGATGAAGAGATGGATGGATGAAGGGAGATGTTCTGGAAGACTGAAAGGACTTTGGGAGGATGTTCTATGTAAAATATTCCTTAACAACACATATCTTCTAGAATGTTGTAGAATCACTGGAGAAGAAGGATGGAGGGAGAGATGGTCTGTTCACTGTCTCCTTCATTTGTTATTGCAAAAGCGTGTGTGTGTGTGTGTGTGTGTGTGTGTGTGTGTGTGTGTGTGTGTGTGTGTGTGTGTGTGTGTGTGTGTGTGTGTGTGTGTGTGTGTGTGTGTGTGTGCGTGTGTGTGATCCATCATAGCAGAGACACCTGGTGCCTCTGTCGTCAAGCATAGCTCTGGACAGTGTGTGCATGTCCAACCTTGGTCTGGACACTGGGTCTAGGGACAACTGATTAAATTGTCCCTAGACCCTGTGTGTAAGAAAGAGAGAAGCCGGGGGAGGAAAGGCTGGAGCGAAAGAGGAGGGATTGGGAGAGAAGTATTTCTCTTTCTATTCTCTAGCAGCAATAGGGCAACATTTTTCTATAACCTCCTATTGAAACATTACATTACTATAACCTGCTATTGAAACATTACATTACTATAACCTGCTAATGAAACATTACATTACTATAACCTGCTAATGAAACATTACATTACTATAACCTGCTATTGAAACATTACATTACTATAACCTGCTAATGAAACATTACATTACTATAACCTGCTATTGAAACATTACATTACTATAACCTGCTATTGAAACATTACATTATTATAACCTGCTAATGAAACATTACATTACTATAACCTGCTATTGAAACATTACTATAACCTGCTTATGAAACATTACATAACTATAACCTGCTAATGAAACATTACATTACTATAACCTGCTTATGAAACATTACATTACTATAACCTGCTAATGAAACATTACATTACTATAACCTGCTATTGAAACATTACATTATTGTCCATTCATCGCCATTACCCGTCGTTGTCTTAGCCCTCTTAATTAACTGTCATTTTATTTATTTTATGTTCTGCCCCATTCTTATTTCAATATGCCTTGTCTGTTGTTGTTTAGGTTAGCTATTATTGTTTTATTTCATTGTAGAGCCCCCAGTCCTGCTCAACTGGCCTCTGATAGCTTTTTTGCCCCTCCCCCCACACATGCGGAGACCTTACCTGGCTTAACTGGTGTCTCCAGAGATGCAACCTCTCTCTTCATTACCCAACGCCTAGGTTTACCTCCACTGAATTCACATCCTATTATACCCTTGTCTTTACATTATGCCCTTAACCTATTCCACCACGCCCAGAAATCTGCTCCTTTTATTCTATGTACCCAACGTACTAGACGTCCAGTTCTTAAAGTCCTTAGTCGAATACTAATTCTATTACTCCTCTGTTCCTCTGGTGATGTTGAGGTAAACCCAGGTCCTGTAACCCCCAGTACTACACCTATTCCCCAGGCGCTCTCATTTGTTGATTTCTGTAACCGTAAAAGCCTTGGTTTCATGCATGTTAACATTAGAAGCCTCCTCCCTAAGTTTGATTTATTCACAGCATTAGCACACTCCGCCAACCCGGATGTCCTAGCTGTGTCTGAATCCTGGCTTAGGAAGGCCACCAAAAATTCGGAAATTTCCATCCCCAACTACAACATTTCCCGTCAAGATAGAACTGCCAAAGGAGGTGGAGTTGCAATCTACTGCAGAGATAACCTGCAGAGTTCTGTCATACTGTCCAGGTCAGTGCCCAAACAGTTTGAGCTTCTACTTTTAAAAATCCACCTATCCAGAAATAAGTCTCTCACTGTTGCCGCCTGTTACAGACCCCCCTCAGCCCCCAGCTGTGCCCTAGACTCCATATGTGAATTGATTGCCCCCCATCTATCTTCAGAGTTTGTACTGTTAGGTGATTTAAACTGGGATATGCTTAACACCCCGGCTGTCCTTCAATCTAAGATAGATGCCCTCAATCTCACACAAATTATCAAGGAACCTACCAGGTACAACCCAAAATCCGTAAACATGGGTACCATTATTGATATCATCCTGACTAACTTGCCCTCCAAATACACCTCCTCTGTTTTCAACCAGGATCTCAGCGATCACTGCCTCATCGCCTGTGTTCGCAATGGGTCAGCGGCCAAACGACCACCCCTTATCACTGTCAAACGCTCCCTAAAACACTTTTGCGAGCAGGCCTTTCTATTCGATCTGGCCCAGGTATCCTGGAAGGATATTGACCTCATCCCGTCAGTAGAGGACGCCTGGTTGTTCTTTAAAAGTGCTTTCCTCACCATCCTAAATAAGCATGCCCCTTTCAAAAAACGTAGAACTAAGAATAGATATAGCCCTTGGTTCACCCCAGACTTGACTGCACTAGACCAACACAAAAACATCCTGTGGCGCACTGCATTAGCATCGAATAGCCCCCGCGATATGCAGCTATTCAGGGAAGTCAGGAACAAGTACACCCAGTCAGTTAGAAAAGCAAAGGCCAGCTTTTTCAAACAGAAATTTGCTTCCTGCAGTACTAACTCCAAAAAGTTCTGGGACACTGTAAAGTCCATGGAGAATAAGAGCACCTCCTCCCAGTTGCCCACTGCACTGAGGCTCGGAAACACTGTTACCACTGATAAATCCACGATTATTGAAAATTTCAATAAGCATTTTGCTACGGCTGGCCATGCTTTCCATCTGGCTACCCCCTACCCCGGTCAACAGCTCTGCACCCCTGGCAGCTACTTGCCCAAGCCCCCCCCGCTTCTCCTTCACCCAAATCCTGACAGCTGATGTTCTGAAAGAGCTGCTAAATCTGGACCCCTACAAATCTGCTGGGCTAGATAATCTGGACCCTCTCTTTCTGAAATTATCAGCCAAAATTGTTGCAACACCTATCACTAGCTTGTTCAACCTCTCTTTCGTATCGTCTGAGATCCCTAGAGATTGGAAAGCTTCCGCGGTCATCCCCCTCTTCAAAGGAGGAGACACTCTAGACCCAAACTGTTATAGACCAATATCCATCCTGCCCTGCCTTTCTAAAGTTTTCGAAAGCCAAGTTAACAAACAGATAACTGACCACTTCGAATCCCACCGTACCTTCTCTGCTATGCAATCTGGTTTCCGAGCTGGTCATGGGTGCACCTCAGCTACGCTCAAGGTACTGAACGATATCATAACCGCCATCGATAAAAGACAGTACTGTGCAGCCGTTTTCATCGACCTGGCCAAGGCCTTCGACTCTGTCAATCACCGCATTCTTATTGGCAGACTCAACAGCCTTGGTTTCTCAAGTGACTGCCTTGCTTGGTTCTCTAACTACTTTGCAGACAGAGTTCAGTGTGTCAAATCGGAGGGCCTATTGTCCGATCCTCTGGCAGTCTCTATGGGGGTGCCACAGGGTTCAATTCTTGGGCCAACCCTTTTCTCTATATACATCAACGATGTCGCTCTCGCTGCTGGTGACTCTCTGATCCATCTCTACGCAGATGACACCATTCTGTATACATCTGGCCCCTCTTTGGATACTGTGTTTACTAACCTTCAATCAAGCTTCAATGCCATACAACACTCCTTCCGTGGCCTACAACTGCTCTTAAACGCTAGTAAAACTAAGTGCATGCTTTTCTATCGAACAATGCCAGCACCCGCCCACCGGACTATCATCACTACTCTCGACGGATCCGAATTAGAATACGTGGACACCTACAAATACCTAGGCATCTGGTTAGACTATAAACTCAACTTCCAGACTCACA
The DNA here is from genome assembly GCA_023634145.1 of Thymallus thymallus. Classification (NCBI taxonomy): domain Eukaryota; kingdom Metazoa; phylum Chordata; class Actinopteri; order Salmoniformes; family Salmonidae; genus Thymallus; species Thymallus thymallus. The sequence goes on from CM042423.1 coordinate 1,869,438, forward strand.
TCAACCATCTCCAATCCAAAATTAAATCCAGAATTGGCTTCCTATTTCGCAACAGAGCCTCCTTCACTCATGCTGCCAAACATGCCCTTGTAAAACTGACTATCCTACCGATCCTTGATTTCGGCGATGTCATTTACAAACTAGCCTCCAACACTCTACTTAGCAAATTGGATGTAGTCTATCACAGTGCCATCCGTTTTGTCACCAAAGCCCCATATACTACCCACCACTGCGACCTGTATGCTCTCGTTGGCTGGCCTTCACTATATATTCGTCGCCAAACCCACTGGCTCCAGGTCATCTATAAGTCTTTATTAGGTAAATCCCCGCCCTATCTCAGCTCACTGGTCACCATAGCAACACCCACCCGTAGCATGCGCTCCAGCAGGTATATCTCACTGGTCACCCCCAAAGCCAACACCTCCTTTGGCCGCCATTCCTTCCAGTTCGCTGCTGCCAATGACTGGAACGAATTGCAAAAATCATTGAAGCTGGAGGTTCCTATCTCCCTCAATAACTTTAAGCATCAGCTGTCAAAGCTGCTTATCGATCACTGCACCTGTATATAGCCCTTCTGTAAATAGCCCACTCTACTACCTCATCCCCATATTTATTTCGTTTATTTTTCACTAATCTTGCACTCCAGTATCTCTATTTGCACATCATAATTTGCACATCCTTCATTCCTGTGTTAATGATGATAATTCTGTAATTTATTTCTACTCTATAGTCTATTTATTGTCCTACCTCCCAACCTTACTGCATTTTTGCACTACATTTTGCACTCTGTTTATAGATTTTCTATTGTGTTTTTGACTGTTTGTTTAATGTGTAACTCTGTGTTGTTGTTTTTTGTCGCACTGCTTTGCTTTGTCTTGGCCAGGTCGCAGTTGCAAATGAGAACTTGTTCTCAACTGACCTACCTGGTTAAATAAAGGTGAAATAAAAAAATAAAAAAATAAAATAACCTGCTTATGAAACATTACATTACTATAACCTGCTAATGAAACATTACATTATAATAACCTTGTAATGACACATTACATTACTATAAACTGCTAATGAAACATTACATTACTACAACCTGCTAATGAAACATTACATTACTATTACCTGCTATTAAAACATTACTATTACAGGGAACAGTCTCCCCCTACTGGTGTAATGATTGATTAGGTGCTGTATGTTTTAATGCATGTGAAATATACACTTTCCATGACAGACTGACCAGGTGAATCCAGGTGAAATCAACTTCAATCAGTGTAGATGAAGGGGAGGAGACAAGTTAAAGAAGGATTTTAAAGCCTTAAGACAATTGAGACATGGATTCAGTATGTGTTCCATTCAGAACGGGGTATAGTGTTAGGTGACAGGCTCTCTAAACCTTTCCTTCTTTAGAGAGAGACAGAGAGAGAGAGAGGGAGAGACAGAGAGAGAGAGAGAGAGACAGAGAGAGGGAGAGAGAGGGAGACAGAGAGAGAGACAGAGAGAGGGAGAGAGGGAGAGAGAGAGAGAGGGAGAGAGAGAGAGAGAGAGAGAGAGAGAGAGAGAGAGAGAGTGTGTGTGTGAGACAGTGTGAGAGAGGGGGAGAGAGAGAGAGAGAGAGAGAGAGAGAGAGAGAGAGAGAGAGAGAGAGAGAGAGAAAGAGAGATGCATGCTTAATGGTAGAATCAGAGGGGACTCATTAGGTCCGTTTACTTACTGCTCAACTCTTGGGACAAGTGTAGTCGATTATGTCATCACTGACATCAACTCCTCCTCCATTATTGCATTGACAGTCAGACCACAGACACCATTGTCCGATCACAGTCAGATCAACGTGTTTCTGAAGAAATTCAAAATTCTCCAAAGTGAGCTTGGTGGTAAGGTGTAATAGTGTGCAATAAAAATCAAAAACCATTTTCACAACGTTGAGGTGTGAGACAAGGCTGCAGTTTGAGTCCAAACCTTTTCAACATTTATATAAATGAATTAGCAGACATGTTGGACCATTCTGCAGCCCCAGGACTCACACTATTTGACACAGAGGTAAAATATCTGCTATATGCTGATTATTTGGTTCTTTTATCGCCAACCAAAGAAGGTCTTCAACAGAACCTTAACATTCTAGAGCAATATTGCCACAATTGGACCCTGGCTGTAAAAAGAAAAAAAAAAGTCAGAAACACTAATATAAATTCACCCTGAACAACACCATAATTGAACACACTTACCCCTTGGTCTGACCATATCTGCATCGGGAAACTTTAATATGGCAGTGAAAAAGCCTGCAGAACATTGTATGCAATAAAAATGAAATTATTCAAAATCAACATCCCAATTAGAATTTGGACCAAAATGGGCCTCCCGAGTGGTGCAGTGGTCTAAGGCACTGCATCGCAGTGCCAGCTGCATTACTACAGATGTGGGTTCGAGCCCCGTCTGTGTCGCAGCTGGTCGCGACCGGGAGACCCATGAGGCGACGCACAATTGGCCCAGCGTCGTCCGGGTTAGGGGAGGGTTTGGCCGGCCGGGTTGTCCTTGTCCCATCGTGCTCTAGCATCTCCTGTGGCGGGCCGGGCGCATGCGCGTTGACTCAGTCGCCAGGTGGACGGTGATTCCTCCGACACATTGGTGCGGCTGGCTTCCGGGTTAAGCGTTCATTATGTCAAGAAGCAGTGTGGGTTGTGTTTCGGAGGACGAACGGCTCTCGACCTTCGCCTCTCCCGAGTCCGTACGGGAGTTGTAGCGATGGGACAAGACTGGAACTACCAATTAGATATGACGAAAATGGGAAGAAAATGGGGTTAAAAAAAAAGGAATTTGGACCAAAATATTTAACAGCGTAATCCTACCAATAGCTCTTTACGGTGAGGTTTGGGGGCCACTCAATTCAACCTGCACGTATGATCTGAGGACAGTGACCCAACCTGCACGTATGATCTGAGGACAGTGACCCAACCTGCACATATGATCTGATTACAGTGACCCAACCTGCACGTATGATCTGAGGACAGTGACCCAACCTGTATTATGATCTGAGGACAGTGACCCAACCTCTATTATGATCTGAGGACAGTGACCCAACCTGTATTATGATCTGAGGACAGTGACCCAACCTGTATTATGATCTGAGGACAGTGACCCAACCTGTATTATGATCTGAGGACAGTGACCCAACCTGTATTATGATCTGAGGACAGTGACCCAACCTGTATTATGATCTGAGGACATATGTCATGACCACCCTCCTTCTATCCTTCACTGGGGGTGACGAGAGAGAGAGACTTGTCACTTTAGATTGCCCCAGCTAATGAGAGGCCAGTAATGGTATTCATTCACAGTTTATAGAGAACCACTACACTGAGCTAGGAGAGGAGACAGCTAGAAGTGAAGCGTACAGTGAAATGGTTCTTTCTCTTGGATTTTGATATTTTTCCCAATTAGATTTAACTTCTCACGCTTTAAATTCCTGATCCCAGCCAGGCTTACACAGCCGGCACAATCCCCCTCTCTCTCTTTGCTCTCTTCATTTGACCCCCTCCTCTCTCTCTCTCTCCCTCCCTCCATCTGCCTGGCACTCCCAGTCTCAGACTGACAGGTTAGCTCAAAGCTTTGATCCTCCAGAACCTATTCCTAACAGCACCACTGAAGGGTGTCTGATGGAAGATCATTGGGAATAACTTTGGGTGGCTATTGAATTTTGATTTGTTTAACACTTTTTTGGTTACTACATGATTCCTTATGTGTTATTTCATAGTTTTGATGTCTTCACTATTATTCTATAATGTAGAAAATAGTAAAAATAAAGAAAAACCCTTGAATGAGTAGGTGTGTCCAAACGTTTGACTGGTACTGTATACAGTGGGGAGAACAAGTATTTGATACACTGCCGATTTTGCAGGTTTTCCTACTTACAAAGCATGTAGAAGTCTGTAATTTTTATCATATGTACTCTTCAACTGTGAGTGACGGAATCTAAAACAAAAATCCAGAAAATCACATTGTATGATTTTTAAGTAATTAATTTGCATTTTATTGCAAGACATAAGTATTTGATACATCAGAAAAGCAGAACTTAATATTTGGTACAGAAACCTTTGTTTGCAATTACAGAGATCATACGTTTCCTGTAGTTCTTGACCAGGTTTGCACACACTGCAGCAGGGATCTTGGCCCACTCCTCCATCCAGATCCTTCAGGTTTCGGGGCTGTCGCTGGGCAATACGGACTTTCAGCTCCCTCCAAAGATTTTCTATTGGGTTCAGGTCTGGAGACTGGCTAGGCCACTCCAGGACCTTGAGATGCTTCTTACGGAGCCACTCCTTAGTTGCCCTGGCTGTGTGTTTCGGGTCGTTGACATGCTGGAAGACCCAGCCACGACCCATCTTCAATGCTCTTACTGAGAGAAGGAGGTTGTTGGCCAAGATCTCGCAATACATGGCCCCATCCATCCTCCCCTCAATACGGTGCAGTCGTCCTGTCCCCTTTGCAGAAAAGCATCCCCAAAGAATGATGTTTCCACCTCCATGCTTCACGGTTGGGATGGTGTTCTTGGGGTTGTACTCATTCTTCTTCTTCCTCCAAACACGGCGAGTGGAGTTTAGACCAAAAAGCTCTATTTTTGTCTCATCAGACCACATGACCTTCTCCCATTCCTCCTCTGGATCATCCAGATGGTCATTGGCAAACTTCAGACGGGCCTGGATATGCGCTGGCTTGAGCAGGGGGATCTTGCGTGCGCTGCAGGATTTTAATCCATGATGGCGCAGTGTGTTACTAATGGTTTTCTTTGAGACTGTGGTCCCAGCTCTCTTCAGGTCATTGACCAGGTCCTGCCGTGTAGTTCTGGGCTGATCCCTCACATTCCTCATGATCATTGATGCCCCACGAGGTGAGATCTTGCATGGTGCCCCAGACCGAGGGAGATTGACCGTCATCTTGAACTTCTTCCATTTTCTAATAATTGCGCCAACAGTTGTTGCCTTCTCACCAAGCTGCTTGCCTATTGTCCTGTAGCCCATCCCAGCCTTGTGCAGGTCTACAATTGTATCCCTGATGTCCTTACACAGCTGTTTGATTGAGTGTGTGGAGTCCGTTTGATTGAGTGTGTGGACAGGTGTCTTTTATACAGGTAACGAGTTCAAACAGGTGCAGTTAATACAGGTAATGAGTGGAGAACAGGGGCTTCTTAAAGAAAAACTAACAGGTCTGTGAGAGCCGGAATTCTTACTGGTTGGTAGGTGATCAAATACTTATGTCATGCAATAAAATGCAAATTAATTATTTAAAAATCATACAATTTGATTTTCTGGATTTTTGTTTTAGATTCCGTCTCTCACAGTTGAAGTGTACCTATGATAAAAATTACAGACCTCTACATGCTTTGTAAGTAGGAAAACCTGCAAAATCGGCAGTGTATCAAATACTTGTTCTCCCCACTGTATATATGTATTTATAATGCAGACAAGTACATTGATGGAAGCTACACTCTATCTGCAGTGTTAAAGCTGACCCCCCCCACCCCGTTAGTTAGCTCCTCACTGCCTCTGCTCTGCTTGTCGGTAACCATAGCAACGGCTACGTTTTCTGCTGCTCCTTTAGATAGAGAGTCTGTTAGCTTCTCTGCTGTTGACTCAGACAATGTTTTGGTCTGTTAACTTCTCAGAGATTATCTCTGCTGTTGACTCAGACAATGTTTTGGTCTGTTAACTTCTCAGAGATTATCTCTGCTGTTGACTCAGACAATGTTTTGGTCTCTGGGGGTAGCCTGAACAAGAGTAGCAGGCGTCACGCGGGTTTGTCAATTAAGTAAAAGGGTCTTTAGTTTGTTATTAGACAGTCAAAAATGCTATGCCTTGTTCTTGACCCTGATTCACACTGGCTATTTTGGCACCGTGTTTCTGGGTCTAACCTCGGAAAGTCTGTGCTAAACCTGCCCGGAGCAGGGCCAGCGAGCCCTGGGCTAAGGTAGGCGTTGGCCCACTTTAGAATGTGCAAGTGTGAACACCATGTATTACAGAGCGCAAAGAGACACATAAGTTCCACAACTCACCATGATATGGACTTGTATAACTGAATGAGTTTATTAACTACATGTAAATCCTCAGCTTGAAATACCACAGCCAGTGCCATCCATTTGCCAGTTTATTTGTGGTGCAGCTGGTGTTGTCAAGAGGCCGGTGATGTGTATTTGCGAGACAGAGGACGCAAGAGTTGTGACCGAGGAAGATAGTGTTAGGCATATCTCATGCATATACTGTATCCTTGCATATAGAATGAGGAAGATAGTGTTAGGCATATCTCATGCATATACTGTATCCTTGCATATAGAATGAGGAAGATAGTGTTAGGCATATCTCATGCATATACTGTATCCTTGCATATAGAATGAGGAAGATAGTGTTAGGCATATCTCATGCATATACTATATCCTTGCATATAGAATGAGGAAGATAGTGTTAGGCATATCTCATGCATATACTGTATCCTTGCATATAGAATGAGGAAGATAGTGTTAGGCATGTCTCATGCATATACTGTATCCTTGCATATAGAATGAGGAAGATAGTGTTAGGCATATCTCATGCATATACTGTATCCTTGCATATAGAATGAGGAAGATAGTGTTAGGCATATCTCATGCATATACTGTATCCTTGCATATAGAATGAGGAAGATAGTGTTAGGCATATCTCATGCATATACTGTATCCTTGCATATAGAATGAGGAAGATAGTGTTAGGCATATCTCATGCATATACTGTATCCTTGCATATAGAATGTAAAATATCTTCTCTTATAATGTCATTAAAATTGGTCTCAGGTTCAATAATATCTAGGAGATTATTTTCTGGAGCACCAACCAATCACATCACGTTATCTTCTTTTAGTTCAGCCAATCGTGAACAAGCTTTCTGAGTTAGTGTCAGGCCATGGTCAGAGTCTGACAGATCTATAATTTTCTATGTGGGGGTTTTGTGTTGGATCCCTAATTAGAGGCAGCTGCAGTGCATCGTCTCTAATTAGGGATCCTACATAGGTTTGTATGTCCCACACCTAGGTGTGTGTAGGTACAGTAAGTGCATTTTGGATGGCTTATTATGGTACTGTAGGGGTTGGGAGAGATAGTGTGGGCGGTCAGAGTTTTGAGTTGTCCTAAAATAGAAGGTGGTTGTCTTGCTGAGCAGAGGGCAGTTGAAATGTTCCACATGGTGTTGAAAACCGCCTCAGTGGAAAGATGAACCCACACCAAATCTAACTGACCACACCCACTGTAGCAGGACAGATAAACCCACACCAAATCTAACTGACCACACCCACTGTAGCAGGACAGATAAACCCACACCAAATCTAACTGACCACACCCACTGTAGCAGGACAGATAAACCCACACCAAATCTAACTGACCACAACTATGATATCATTCAGTGGTATGAGACATAGAGCCAGTGACAGTCTGACAGGGTATGATATCATACAGCGGTATGAGACATAGAGCCAGTGACAGTCTGACAGGGTATGATATCATTCAGTGGTATGAGACATAGAGCCAGTGACAGTCTGACAGGGTATGATATCATTCAGTGGTATGAGACATAGAGCCAGTGACAGTCTGACAGGGTATGATATCATTCAGTGGTATGAGACATAGAGCCAGTGACAGTCTGACAGGGTATGATATCATTCAGTGGTATGAGACATAGAGCCAGTGACAGTCTGACAGGGTATGATATCATTCAGTGGTATGAGACATAGAGCCAGTGACAGTCTGACAGGGTATGATATCATTCAGTGGTATGAGACATAGAGCCAGTGACAGTCTGACAGGGTATGATATCATTCAGTGGTATGAGACATAGAGCCAGTGACAGTCTGACAGGGTATGATATCATTCAGTGGTATGAGACATAGAGCCAGTGACAGTCTGACAGGGTATGATATCATACAGCGGTATGAGACATAGAGCCAGTGACAGTCTGACAGGGTATGATATCATTCAATGGTATGAGACATAGAGCCAGTGACAGTCTGACAGGGTATGATATCATTCAGTGGTATGAGACATAGAGCCAGTGACAGTCTGACAGGGTATGATATCATTCAGTGGTATGAGACATAGAGCCAGTGACAGTCTGACAGGGTATGATATCATACAGTGGTATGAGACATAGAGCCAGTGACAGTCTGACAGGGTATGATATCATACAGCGGTATGAGACATAGAGCCAGTGACAGTCTGACAGGGTATGATATCATTCAGTGGTATGAGACATAGAGCCAGTGACAGTCTGACAGGGTATGATATCATACAGTGGTATGAGACATAGAGCCAGTGACAGTCTGACAGGGTATGATATCATACAGTGGTATGAGACATAGAGCCAGTGACAGTCTGACAGGGTATGATATCATACAGTGGTATGAGACATAGAGCCAGTGACAGTCTGACAGGGTATAGCGATGGCAACCCAAAATAAAACCGTCTAGACCCCCTCTTAACCCCAACACACACATACGACTGAGATGGCAGCTTTGCGACTAAACACTTCACTAGCATTTCGCTACACCCGCAATAACATCTGCTAACCATGTGTATGTGACCAATACATTTGATTTGATTTGACACATACATAAACACACACACACGCATGCACACACACTTGACCCCCCAGGCCAGCTGTCCCAGTGTGGTCCAGTGCAAAGCCTCTGTGATATGGAGTTAGGGAATAATTTCATCAAAATACTGATTTATATCTGATAGCGCCATCTGATAGAGAAATACTATCTCATTCTCAAAGTCCCATAAGAATTGATTTTGTGCGTTCCAACACACACACACACAGGGAGTCTGATAGGACTTGTTTTAAGCTTATCCCAAATTCAAAATGGCAGAGTTAATGCCTAAATTTAAACACTTAGAAATGTGATGCTTGCAACAATTTCGAAATTTGACGTTTGAGAAACATGGATGAACGTCTAATTCTTTGTGAGCGTTGCCCAAACCACTGCTTCATCCTAATGAAATAGTCCCTCCCTCCCTCCCTCCCTTCCTCCCTATCTATTACGAGTCATTATAAACCCAAGAGCAAAGTTCCAATTCACATACTATCATATTATATTACTGATTAGTGTTATATCACATTGCTTAGGGTGCATGCTCACTGCCTAATACATAGTTAGGGGTTTGCTAGTTTGGATATTGACAAACAAATCTTATTATTAATGTACCCCAGTGGCCTAAACCAGGAAATAATAATACTCATCATGTTTTAATCAAAGTGTTCCGAACCGCTCATCTCTGATGTTGATTGGCTAATGAACGATCTCTGCTCAATGTTGCCTAGCAACAACCCAGCAGGAATGCGGGGTCAGTTGGCCTGTGTATCATGGAGCAGTGTGGCATTTCAAAAGAACACATACACATACACAAACACACACACAGAGACCCACCCCATGCGAGGATGGGACATAAATCATCGTACTGTAAGTGCAGCAGGATGGAGCGAGGACTCCTCTCCCTCAGTCACTCTGGCCAGTGCCAGTCAGGTAGACTGAAGACCAGCTGTGTTACGCCTCAGTGCCATATGGTCACCTCAGGCCTTCTCCTTCACCTATGCCCCAAGTCTCATAGTGATGTATGAATCCTGATCTTTACCAGGTTGGACTGGGGTGTTTTCCTTCTATCGACCCCCAGGATATCTGTCAGTAGGGGAACAGCCAGTCAGTGAGAAGATGGCTGAGAATTTACGTGCTCCTGATCAATTGTGCCTTGTTGTTTGTCACTTTTTTAAAAACGTATTTCGTACATTATGTTGCTGCTACTGTCTCTTATGACCGAAAACAACTTCTGGACATCAGAACATTGATTACTCACCACCACGAGCTGGAAGCTTGTTTTTCATTCAACGAATCCGACGACCCCGACGTGAAGGATATATTGCTTTCCCAGGAAAAGGCCCAGATCCCCGTAATTTGCGTAAAGAGAATAAACCCCCACTTCCCTCCGTTCTGCTTGCTAATGTGCAATCGTTGGAAAATTAAATCGATGACCTACGAGGAAGATTAAACTACCAATAGGACTTTAAAAACTGTAACATTCTATGCTTCACAGAGTCGTGGCTAAACGATGACACAATCAACACACAGCTGGCTGGCTACACAATGTATCGGCAGGATAGAACAGCGCCTTCTAGTAAGACAAGAGGTGGTGGGCTATGCATTTTTGTAAACAACAGCTGGTGCACGATATCTAAGGAAGTCTCGAAGTTTTGCTCGCCTGAGGTAGAGTATCTCATGATAAGCTGTAGACCACACTACCTACCCAGAGAGTTTTCATCTGTATTTTTCGTAGCTGTCTTCATACCACCACAGACCGATGCTGGCACTACGACCGAACTCAATGAGCTGTATTCCGCCATAAGCAAACAGGAAAACGCTCATCCAGAGGCAGTGCTCCTTTACTCCATACACAGAGACGCGTACAAAGCTCTCCCTCACCCTCAATTTGGCAAAACAGACCATAATTCTATCCTCCTGATTCCTGCTTATAAGCAAAAATTAAAGCAGGAAGCACCAGTGACTCTATCAATAAAAAAGTGGTCAGATGAAGCAGATGCTAAGCTACAGGACTGTTTTGCTAGCACAGACTGGAATATGTTCCGGGATTCTTCCGAGGGCATTGAGGAGTACACCACAACAGCCATTGGCTTCATCAATCAGTGCATCGATGATGTCGTCCCCACAGTGATTGTACGTACATAACCCAACCAGAAGCCATGGATTACAGGCAACATCCGCACTGAGCTAAAGGCTAGAGCTGCAGCTTTCAAGGAGCGGGACTCTAACCCGTAAGCTTATAAGAAATCCCGCTGTGCCCTCTGACGAACCATCAAACAAGTGTCAATACAGGACTAAGATCGAATCGTACTACACCGGCTCTGACGCTCGTCGGATGTGGCAGGGCTCGGAAACTATTACAGACTACAAAACCGAGAGCTGGCCAGTGACACGAGCCTACCAGACAAGCTAAACTACTTCTCCGCTTGCTTCGAGGCAAGCAACACTGAGGCATGCATGAGAGCACCAGCTGTTCCGGATGACTGTGTGATCACACTCTCCGTAGCCGATGTGAGTAAGAGCTTTAAACAGGTCAACATTCACAAGGCCGCTGGGCCATACGGATTACCAGGACGTGTTCTCCGAGCATGCGCTGACCAACTGGCAAGTGTCTTCACTGACATTTTCAACATGTCCCTGATTGGGTCTGTAATACCAACATGTTTCAAGCAGACCACCATAGTCCCTGTGTCAAAGAACACTAAGGTAACCTGCCTAAATGACTACAGACCCGTAGCACTCACGTCGGTAGCCATGAAGTGCTTTGAAAGGCTGGTCATGGCTCACATTAACACCATTATCCCAGAAACCATAGACCCACTCCAATTTGCATACCGCTCAAACAGATCCACAGATGATGCAATCTCTACTGCACTCCACACTGCCCTTTCCCACCTGGACAAAAGGAACACCTATGTGAGAATGCTATTCATTGAATCCAGCTCAGCGTTCAACACCATAGTGCCCTCAAAGCTCATCACCAAGTTAAGGATCCTGGGACTGAACACCTCTCTCTGCAACTGGATCCTGGACTTCCTGATGGGCCGCCCCCAGGTGGTAAGGATAGGTCACAACACATCTGCCACGTTGATCCTCAACACTGGGGCCCCTCAGGGGTGCGTGCTCAGTCCCCTCCTGTACTCCCTGTTCACCCACAACTGCACAGCCACGCACGACTCCAACACCATCATTAAGTTTGCAGACGACAGAACAGTGGTAGGCCTGATCACCAACAACAACGACGAGACAGCCTATAGGGAGGAGGTCAGAGACCTGGCCGTGTGGTGCCAGGATAACAACCTCTCCCTCAACGTAATCAAGACAAAGGAGATGATTATGGACTACAGGAAAAGGAGGAGGACTGAGCACGCCCCCATTCTCATCAACGGGGCTGCAGTGGAGCAGGTTGAGAGCTTCCAGTTCCTTGGTGTCCATATCACCAACAAACTAGAATGGTCCAAACACAACAAGACAGTTGTGAAGAGGGCACGACAAAGCCTATAATCCCTAAGATTTGGCATGGGTCCTCAGATCCTCAAAAGGTTCTACAGCTGCAACAACGAGAGCATCCTGACTGGCAGTTTTCACAATTCCTGACATTTAATCCTAGTAAAAATTGTCTTGTTTTAGGTCAGTTAGGATCACCACTTTATTTTAAGAATGTGAAATGTCAGAATAATAGTAGAGAGAATGATTTATTTCAGCTTTTATTTCTTTCATCACATTCCCAGCGGGTCAGATGTTTACATACACTCAATTTGTATTTGGTAGCATTGCCTTTAAATTGTTTAACTTGGGTCAAACGTTTCAGGTAGCCTTCCACAAGCTTCCCACAATAAGTTGGGTGAATTTTGGCCCATTCCTCCTGACAGAACCGGTGTGAATGTGATGTTGTAGGGCTAGGGTACCGCCATCTGGTGAAAACGAGCTAATACAAGGTCTTCCATTCAGCGGCTCTGTCTTCGTTTGGTCCGGTCCGGTCTATGACGTTGTTCTGTGACGTTGTGGGAGTGAGATAGTCGAATGCGCACGCGCAAATCCGTTTGCAAATTGCCAGTGAAGCGTCCGGTAGCCGCCTGAAGAGAGACGTACAGTGGACTACGAGATATCTACATAGAAAATAACCGAAAATAACAGAAGGTATGTAACAAAAACGTATTTCACAGGACAGAAGAGATTAGTTGATGTTCATATGTGTGATTTAAAACGGACAATACCGTTGGCTGGAAGTAGAAACTCGGTTTGTCCTCTGTAGCATGCGGCGCTAATGCAACACGATACAGGAAATCCAAAATGGTGGGCTGATGTTTTTCGGAAAGTTGAAGACGCAATGCCATCTGTGATCTATCACAGCTAGGGTGACCACATATAAAATACCCAAATGCGGGACAACGTGATGATTTTGCGGGACATTCGTTGGACAGTGTAGCCTAGCTACAGATTTTTGATTTTTTATTTCTTTGCTGCACCCATCCCCCCCAAAAAAAATCCAGCTCCTGCTCATTGTGTAATCAGAGATGAAGATGTGAAGGGATAGGTTTTGCCACAGATAGAAGAACGATACAGATATTTCACCGGATGTGTAAATGTGAAGCATCCGCTTGGTGTTTCCACTCACTACCAAATATGGTAATGAGAGGAAGCCCAGTGGGAGAAGATGGACCGAGATGGATTTTGGCGATATTCTGCAAATGTTCTCATCGATGAAACATTTGATCTCAACACAGTTTTCTGTTCCCAAAACTAGAATCTGTTACGAACAGTGGACGTTTTGTAGACTTTACCCTTTGTCAAAGTTTCAGAATGTTTTATTGTTTAGAAGAGTGTAAAGGAGAATTGAGTTATTGCACATGCACACTTCAGAGTAGGCGTTCCCTAACGGAAATATGCAAATGTGGGCTAGAACGCGCCAATAAGATCTCTCTAGCTCGTACTTGGCTCTGCCCACCACCTTGCTTGTTCTGCACACATTTACTATTTTTTTCCCATTTGAAATGATAGGCTGTGGTCTTTTGGTTACACTATTGTATTTGGTTATGTTATGTTGAATACTAATTTATTATTGTGATCTTCCAGGACATTAATTCAGCTCTGAATGAGCTACATTTGGCCAAGGAAACATTCCTGGTTGGTCTCAGGGAGTGGAAAAAAGTTAGAATGAACCAGAATTTGGCCTTTACAGGAGACGTTGAATGTGGCGATTCTCCTTTAAGCCCAGGAAGCAGCCATTCAACTTGCCTTCCACCAGCTTATCAAGCTTAATAATGTAAAATACATTCAGTACTTACCAAAGAATGGAGTTTAGCTGAGCAACTATTGTTATTACTGCCGTTACGGACGGTATGTACTTCCAAAAAAGGTCTAAATAAAATGTTACATGCAACCGACAGGTCAGCTGATTCAGCAGCAGGAAAGGTAATTGATTTTTACCACCGACAACAGTGTCATATCAATCTGTTTTTTCACTGTCTACATTGCAAAGTTGCTGCTATCCCAGCCACGTTTCACCGCCTGAGCCACGAGCACTGCACAATGCCGAGGAATGTCTAGCTGGGAAAATCAGCAGCAAGCATGCTCAGTGACCAAAATCGAACTCCTGTTGCAAATATTAGTTAAGTTAATTCACTAATAACCCTCGTGGTGAAGTGTCCGGACATGATAAGCAAGCTAGCTCAGCTGATAGCTATGTGACCTGTTACAAAGATTACAATAACTAACCCTTTCATCTGTGGTGTTAGCTAGATAGCTACTATGCCAGCAAGCTGTCTAAATAAACATGGTGCTAAGGTCTAATAGGCAACGTAGCTAGCTAACGCTAGCTGATTTATCATTTTGAACATGCATTGTTTTCGGCAACGAGCCATCTGACCTGCGGTGTAACGTTAGCTATTTACTGGAGTGCTGATCTGACCAGCTACAATAGTATCTGTACATTTGATAGTCAAATTATATGGTTGTCTTAATAGGGACAGAATGAAGTGCCTAAATAAAGGTTAGCGATAGGTGTAGCTACCTAAGTGTTTTAAAATGTGACCGGGAGACCCATGAGGCGACGCACAATTGGCCCAGCATCGTCCGCGTTAGGGTAGGGTTTGGCCGGCCGGGATGTGCTTGTCCCATCGCGCTCTGGCGACTCCTGTGGCGGGCCGGGCGCATGCAAGCTGACATAGTCCCAGGAGTACAGTGTTTCCTCCAACACATTGGTGCGGCTGGCTTCCGGGTTAAGCGTGCATGTCAAGAAGCAGTGTGGCTTGGCGGGGTCGTGTTTCGGAGGACGCGCGGCTCTCGACATTCGCCTCTCCCGAGTCCGTATGGGAGTTAAAGTGATGGGACAAGCACGCTTTTTGTAAGTAGTTACCACATCCTTATGATATACAGTACCAGTCAAAAGTTTGGACACCTACACATTCCAGGGTTTTTATTTATTTGTACTATTTTCTATATTCTAGAATAATAGTGAAGACATCAAAGTAGCCACCCTTTGCCTTGATGACAGCTTGGCATTATCTCAACCAGCTTCATGAGGTAGTCACTTGGAATGCATTTCAATTAACTGGTGTGCCTTGTTAAAAGTTATGTGGAATTTATTTTCTTCTTAATGGGTTTGAGACAATCAGTTGTGTTGTGACAAGGTAGGGGTGGTATACAGAAGATAGCCCTATTTATGGTAAAAGACCAAGGCCATATTATGGCAAGAACAGCTCAAATAAGCACAGAGAAACGGCAGTCCATCTTTACTTTAAGACATGAATGTCAGTCAATCTGGAATATTTCGAGAGTTTGAAAGTTTCAGTGTACTCACAAAAACCATCAAGCGCTATGATGAAACTGGCTCTCAGGAAAAGAAGACCCAGAGTTTTCTGCTGCAGAGGATAAGTTCATTAGAGTTAACTGCACCTCAAATAAATACTTCAGAGTTCATGTAAGAGACACATCTCAACATCAACTGTTCAGAGGAGACTGGTGAATCAGGTCTTCATGGTCGAAACCACTACTAAAGGACACCAATAATAATAAGAAGAGACTTGCTTGGGCCAAGAAACACGAGTAATGGACATTAAACCGGTGGAAATCTGGCCTTTGGTCTGATGAGTATAAATTAGCAATTTTTGGTTCCAACCGCGTGTCTTTGAGAGACGCGGAGTAGGTGAATGTGTGGTTCCCACCGTGAAGCATGGAGGAGGATGTGTGATGGTGTGGGGGTGCTTTGTTGGTGATACTGTCAGTGATTTATTTGGTTACATGATTCCATAGTTTTGATGTCTTCATTATTTTTCTACAATGAAGGAAATGGTAAAAATAAAGAAAAACCCTTGGATGAGTAGGTGTGTCCAAACTTTTGACTGGGACTGTATCTATTGTTATAAGCACAACGTGACTGCATAGACAGACTGAAGACAAATCAACATTTTTTTTCTTATTTAGACATGATTGTTTACGGGACGAAGGGACAAAATGCGTGACTGTCCTGCACAATCCAGGACATTTGACCCCCCTCATCACAGCCTAGCCAAAAACCATTCTGGTTTTCTGTGAAAATCTGTATGATTTTAAGATGCATTTTAAAACTTCCCTTTGGATGTGGGCTGGATGTAGAGCGTGCACATAATTTTTTTGGGGTAGCAATGCTAACTGGCTAGCTAATGTTTGGCAGCCTATACAAATTGTGGTACTGCTAGCACCAGCTACTACATTTCTGTTAGCTAGCTAATAGTTTACGCTAATTTTTGTCTCTTTAACCGGAAACACTCCTTTTAGCGCCAAGGGTTTTAGCCTTTACATTTACTAGACCATTTAACGTTAGTCCCTTTGTTTCTAGACAATTTAACGTTAGTCCCTTTGTTTCTAGACAATTTAACGTTAGTCCCTTTGTTTCTAGACAATTTAACGTTAGTCCCTTTGTTTCTAGACCATTTAACGTTAGTCCCTTTGTTTCTAGACCATTTAACGTTAGTCCCTTTGTTTCTAGACCATTTAACGTTAGTCCCTTTGTTTCTAGACCATTTAACGTTAGTCCCTTTGTTTCTAGACCATTTAACGTTAGTCCCAGTGTACAAATGTTGCTGTCTGGGCCACGATTCTTTCTCCAGCCAACGTTGTAGCTTGTTAGATTGCAAGTAAACCTGACATTTTTAGCAGGTAAGAAATGTCTGTAGACTGTTTATTTGAACAAACCTGAAACCATTGTATTAGCTAAAGATTTCTCTAGCTTCCGTGGTGATGGGCTATGTGGCCGCTGTTAAAAAAAAACAAATAGCTTTTTCTGTGATCTATTGATAAGATATTTCAACTGAGTCTGTTGCGTTCATATTTTACAGTTGATTGTCAACTTTTGCACTGTTAAAAACTTAGGCAAAAAAATTAAATAAAGTCTATGTAGACACAAACATGTCTCCAGTGCTGCATGGCCTCATTTGTTGGTTGACCCAAATCGGCATCTCTGGTGGGGGAGCTTACAGACATACAACAGGCCTAATTAAAACAATAGTGATGAAGGAAATGGAAAGAAAATGCAGTACCTGAGCGAAATTGAAGTGGGAGAGAAAGCTCCAATTTATGCAAACCTTGTAGACAATTAATTTAGACCAGGCGTTTATTTGAAACTGATGTTTTATTTGCTGAAATGTCTGCCGTTACCCGGCTATTAAGGCGTCTATTTGAGGGATTGTTTCCATTTGAATACGTAGCTCTTATAGATGTTGTTGGTTTCATTGCTTCATCATAATAATAATAATAATAATAATAGAATGTTTGCTGCTTAAAGATGTAGCTTTTCCATCAAGCCTATAGCCCTTGTTCCATTCATGATCACTGCAATGTTGGTGAATAATGTATTGACATAGTATTGACATAGTATTGACATAGGATTGACATAGGATTGACATAGGATTGACATAGGATTGACATAGGATTGACATAGGATTGACATAGTATTGTGTAACTTTTTCATTGCTATGCCAGTATTGGACTTGTTTTGTCAAATGCAGTAGTTTAGGGCCTGTCACATGGTCAAGTCTGTTATCATCAGTTGATCTCTGTGTTTTTTTTAATCACACGTGAACAGCCTTCCAATCAGCATAGAATACCCTGATACAAAGCTTGGTGAACATAATTTATATGCTAAGCCAACCACAGTAGTTTTCTGCTTAAAATGCATTCTCGGGTACGGTTTCTCCTCTTGGCCAGTGGCCACTGTTTTAGCCACATCTTTCTCTGCAAGTGGTGGTGATGGGTTCTCCCTTTTTTATTAAACGGGTTTGAAGTTAAGCTTTCATGTCTCGAAGCTTTGCACCATGACGTTAACTACTTTGGAAATAACATTTGTCAAGTGTGTTAGTGTGGCTTGGAGCCATGGATTGGTTTAGCTGACTTTCAAGTGCAGTGTTCTGTTTGGCTGTACAGCTTTCAGATCATTGTCTTGGGAAGTCCCATGAAATGTTACAACTGACACCGTTGATTGATTATGCATCCACATAACCGTATAAAATGTGATTCTATCTTCATTCAATAATCAATAGCATACACCTAACCCACTAAATCTGATCTTTACCTCTTACTTTAGCTGAACTAGTATGTGATGCCAAAAGCCCAACTTCATTTCTGAATCAACTATTTGTCTTAGTTGTCTTTTACTAAAAGTATGACTCGGTGTGTTAATGTATACCTTTGTTAAAAAGCTGCTTGCAATCTTGCAAATTTCACTAAAGCTGTGCATGAAGTTTGTAACATAGGGTTGTATGTTTTCACGATGACCACCTCTCCCCCTCCTGTCTGTTCCCTGTTTGCTTGCTGTTTTTTGTTTTTCTTTCCTCCAGTGAAGACGCAGGAACAATCTTCTTCTGATCTGCTAACCAAACAGAAGCCTGATGATGTTCCAGAAGCTGTTTTAGAACAGTTTGACACAGAACTAATTTGAGAGTGTTTCAGTGTGAAACAGACTGGAAACTGACCAAACCAATTTTACCAGATCCCAGAAATCCAGTCTGCTTTCCAGTTTGATTACTGCTGTCTATAGCTCTGCCCCAGGGTGAGCCAGAGAGAAGACCAACCAGTAACCCTCCTGTGTGTTTCTCCTCTCCAACTCTTTCAGCTTTGCGTTGCTATTGGAGCGTAGCGCTGCTCCCCTTTCAAGCCCGCTGAATCTGATTGGAGGGCTTGGAGTTGGGATCCCTCCCCCGCAGCTCTTCTTAGGCCACGCCTCCCTGCAGCTGGCCCAGCTCAAAGCCCAGCTCGCTATCAATCAGCTCGTCACCGCGGGATTCGTTGACAACGCAGCTACCGCGGCAACCGCCGCTTCTGCCGCCAACCCCCCCACTACCCTCCACTCACTCCCATCCACCTCCTTTCGTCCCCCTCCTTAACTGTCTCAAAGCGTCAGCCACCATCAATAACATGTCCCATCCACTATATAACCCCTTAGGGGGTCAGTACTCTTCACAGGCCCAGAGATCTGCCGCCCAGATGGGGCAGTATGGACTCACACAATCCCAGGCCGGGAGGGACCCTCTGGGGGCCTCCCGCCTGGGTCTGGGCCCTGGGTCTGGTGGTGGTGGTTCCTCCGGCCAGGGGGGCATGATGTCCTCGATGGGGTACGACCTGGGGCAAAGATCGTCCGGGATGACCACGGAGATGGAGACCTCCATAGACCAGCACATCCGTGGGGCCAGAGAGGATGTGAGGCTGCTCAGCCAGATGGTGCAGCAGAAACCGAACCAGCAGGTCCCACTGGATGCCCGAGGCCTTCGCCTGAGTCGCGACCCTAGGGATGAGCTCTCGTCTGGGGGAGGGATGGGCGGCTACATCCCTGGCCGGTCCTCCAGCGACCAGCAGGGCTCCATGGATTCCTGGTCTGGCTACCTGACCCAGTCTGCTTCCTCCAAACTCTTCTCCTCCCCCCTTCCTCAGTCCTCCCAGATTTACCAAAGCCAAACCTCTGGGTTTGGGGGTGTGGGAGTGCTGGGGTCCACCTCAAGGGGTTCCGAGGCTCCCATGAGCAGCTCGTCCACAGCCACGCGTCCAGCCCGGTACACGTCTGAGTCCGCCAGCAGCATCCTGGCAAGCTTTGGCTTGTCCAACGAGGACCTGGAGCTCCTGAGCCACTACCCAGACGATCAGCTGACCCCAGACAACTTGCCCTTCATCCTCAGAGACATCCGCATCCGTAAGGCCAATAGAACCATGGATGTGGACCATCGGCCCAAGGCAGGCGGTGGACCCGGCCCAGGGTCCGACCACGGAGGTGGAGGACAGAGCAAAGTGATCGATTATGGACATTCTAGTGCTAATAAATACGGGAGTTATGATGATAGTGATAGCCGATCCGATACTTACGGCGTGCGAAATCCGCTCCCGAAGGAGACGCCAAAATATGACATGGTCAGAGACTCGCTGATCGGGCATGCCGGCCGTTCCATGGCCTCCGACCTTTCCAAGCAGCGTACCCAACAGCAGCACATCCACAGCCCTGCAGTCCAGAGCCCCATCTCTCTCCCCAAGAAAGATACAGACGCTCGGATTGTCCTTCCTCTGCCTTCAAGTCAACCCCAAAAAACCCTCAAAACCCACGGCTCATCTAAAGCAGCATCCAAGCCCATGAACATCCCTGTCCACAGCGGAGACCAAGGACTCAACCGACTCCTGGCATCACAGAATCAAGGCACCGCTCGGGGCCAAGCTCAGCCCCGGTCCGGCCTGGTGGTTCTCAGTGGTGCTGGAGCTGGCGTCCCGGTCGGGGTTCCTCCTCCCACGGCACCCCCCATGTGGCCTCCCTTATTCCCCATCATGAACCCATCGGTCCCGCCTCCCGGTCATGTTCCAGTGACTGTTCCGCCGCCCCGGATGGGTCCGCCGCCTTCCATGCTCCAGCAGATGAATGTACAGCCCCCGATGATGATGATGATGATGCCGAAGAGGTTGCCGACCCCGACCATGATGAGTGATTACTCCGCAGCTTCTCCCAGAATCTTTCCTCATACCTGTTCTCTCTGTAACGTAGAATGTGCCCAGCTAAAGGTGAGTTTTTGCCATACCTGTCTTGACCTGGGTTCAAATACTGTTTGTGATTTGTTATACTTTGAGCGTTGTTCGATTCTGTTCCTGCAAGGCCAAAATACTTGTTTTTCTTTGTTTATACCTGGTATCCCAGGTTTGTATCAGTCCCGGATAATAAACCAGGTGTTTTGACCCTCCAGGAACACCTCCAGCCTGCCTGTATTGCAGTTTCAGGAGTTCAATCAAGTACATATAAAGTATTTGAAATTTCTAATAGTATTTGAACCCAGATCTGAACCTCTCCATACTGATTGTATATCTTTGAACCTCATGTTGTAACTCAAGACCTCGCTTGTTGAATGTTCCATTTGTTTATTCATAAGTGTAGCTGTGCGATTATCACGTGTTTGCACCCAATGCACGGTGAGTTGAGGTGTTCTAAAATGGATGAAAATAATGAAATAAAGCAGAGAAAAGATTTTTAGTGTAAAAATATTTTCTGCTCAAGGAATATGAAGACATCGAATCCTGGACTGAATTCAACATTCTATTGTCATTTATTGAATATTATTGTAATGTCATGATTTTTTTAAGGTGTATTTTTGAAATATTGTCGTCTTATTTGTTTGTAAAGGCCTTGTATTGAGCCCATCTTTAAGACATGCAGTTTTATTTGTGACTTTCGATGACCATGATTTGCCTGAGGTAAGACGGTGCTTGAAGACGAGACAACCAAGATGAGAAGCTGCCAGTGATCCTTAACAACTTCCTTGTTGTTCTATCTCTAGACATTGCCCATGGTCAGTTAATGGACTATTTAGCGGACTACGCCACTAGAATACCTTTAGTTTTTTTACTCAAACCCCTATATAATTGTATTATACCCCTGTGTGTAAACCAATGACAGTAACACTCACCATACACTACTAACTTAGTTTTTATACAATTGATTTAGTTACTTTGGGAAGTAAGTTGTTTTTGGGAAGAAGATGGCCGCCGAGGGACTGCAATCCATTCCAGAGACTCCAGAGAAGACCCCAGATGCTGCTTTTTACATAATGTTTTCCAACATCAGACTTTTGTCATGCCTTTTCTTGGTAGAACAGAGAGCCTATTTTTACTATGATATTTTTCCAACATTGTAAAAATGTAAGGAAACCAAACAAATATTGAAAGGACTTTATGTAGAGGTGTTTGGGGAAAGTGGTGATGAGGATGATGGAGACCCAGACTGACTGTCTCTGTTTGTGCTGTTTTGATCAACAGAACTGGATTGAGCATCAAAACACCGGCCTCCACATCGAGAACTGTCGTCTGCTCAGGAAATCGTGAGTTATTTCTTTATCACTTCTCCCTGGCTCTTTCTCAGTCGATTCCCCTCCGTTCCTCATCTCTCCTCAAAACCCATTGGAGGAAAAAGGGACTTGATATCTTCTCCTCCAATACAGTTCAGAATAATGAGAGGAGATCAGTGATCACATTGTGATAATACCTGTACCCTTTCCTCCCAGGTATCCTGACTGGAATGTGGAAACTGTCTCTGTATCAAGGTGAGTCCCCTACCTGTACTCTAAGAGAATGGTTAGCAAGTCTTAATATGACATCTCATTGAAGTATGCAGACGTTCCTTTTTCATCCTTATATATCCAACCAGAGTAACTTCATCAGGCTGTTTACTACTTACTGACCATCTTCTCTTCTCTCCCTCTCCTCCCCCACTTTCTCGGTTGTCCCTCCTCCCCCTCTCTCTCTATCCCTCTCTCTCTCTCCCTCTCTCTTCTGTCTCCCTCCTCCCCCCTCTCTCTATCCCTCTCTCTCCAGTAGAAACGATAGCAGAAATGAAAGCAGCCAGTTGTCCTCCAAACGCCGTCGGACAACAAGCTCCACCTCCCGTTCTCCATCCTGGTCTCGCTCTCCTTCTCCACGCCGCTCTTCCTACCACACCCCTTCCTCCTCTACTCGCCGACCTCGATCCAGGGAACGATCCCGCTCCCGGGAACGTCGACACAACACCACCACGCGGCGTTCCCGCTCCCGGTCTCCTGGTTCACTCCGGGAAAGGGAGAGAGAGCGTGACCCTCCGGCCTCGTTGTCTTCCCACCGGGACCGGGAACGTCGGCCCCAGACAGCCTCTTCATCCAGGAGGTAGAAGATAACTGATGATATTGTAGTGTTTTTGACCCTAATTGTTCTATGGATTGTAAATATGTAGAAATATGAATATTTTAAATGTCTAAAATTCATTCATCCAGGTCGCGTTCTAGGAGCTATGAACGGGAGAGAGCAAGGGAGCGTCGGGAGACGAGGAGGAGAAGCCCTTCAGGTGGAGGAGGTGGGAGGAGCAGATCGCAGAAGTCTAACAGTGCTGAGAGACTGGCCAAGAAACTACTGGAGTCATCTGGTGAGAGACATACACACACATACACTGGTAAGACTGTGAGAGACACACTATAGACACACACACAGCGAGAGAGACACACTGGTGTGAGAGCGGGAGAGACACACGCTATAGACACACTTAGCCCAGGGCTAAGAGAGCTTTCCACACTTGCACATTCTAAAGTGGGCTAGCACCAACCTTAGCCGCTGGCTCTGCTCCAGAGCAGGGAAAGCACTGAATTTTTGGGGCTAGCCAATCAGTTGAATTGGCACTAGGTCTGAACGTTGAAATTAAGAAAAATCCCTAATGTGATGTAGACTCAAAGTAAACAGCCTAGTGCACGGTTCTGACTGTCTGGTGGCTGACCTGCCTATACTGATAGATAGACCTAGTGCACGGTTCTGACTGTCTGGTGGCTGACCTGCCTATACTGATAGATAGACCTAGTGCACGGTTCTGACTGTCTGGTGGCTGACCTGCCTATACTGATAGATAGACCTAGTGCATGGTTTCTGTCTGGTGGCTGACCTGCCTATACTGATAGATAGACCTAGTGCAGGGTTCTGACTGTCTTGTGGCTGACCTGCCTATACTGATAGATGGACCTAGTGCATGGTTCTGACTGTCTGGTGGCTGACCTGCCTATACTGATAGATAGACCTAGTGCACGGTTCTGACTGTCTGGTGGCTGACCTGCCTATACTGATAGATAGACCTAGTGCACGGTTCTGACTGTCTGGTGGCTGACCTGCCTATACTGATAGATAGACCTAGTGCACGGTTCTGACTGTCTGGTGGCTGACCTGCCTATACTGATAGATAGACCTAGTGCACGGTTTCTGTCTGGTGGCTGGAGATATAAGAAATATTTTTCGGACACATTTAACCCCAAAACATCTTTATGAGGGTCTAATCTTTCCATAGGGTGGTCATATTAGTTTGTAGGCCAAACCATTTTTACGCTACAGATGTTTTTGTGAGATGACAGTTTTGTCAAACCATGCTGTAGCTTTCTGCTGCAGATTCGGAAGGCGGGCCTAGGCGGATGATTTGAGATGCAGCCCATGCAAATAAAAATATCTCTAGCATAAACAGACAGTTAAAAAAATAATAAAAAAGTGATTTAGATTTGAACGATTTAAGGATTAACTCTCCTTCCAGCTGGTCTCTATTTGACCACGCCCCCTAACCCATGCCTCCCTCTCTCCTTCCAGCTGGTCTCTATTTGACCACACCCCCTAACCCATGCCTCCCTCTCTCCTTCCAGCTGGTCTCTATTTGACCACACCCCCTAACCCATGCCTCCCTCTCTCCTTCCAGCTGGTCTCTATTTGACCACGCCCCCTAACCCATGCCTCCCTCTCTCCTTCCAGCTGGTCTCTATTTGACCACACCCCCTAACCCATGCCTCCCTCTCTCCTTCCAGCTGGTCTCTATTTGACCACGCCCCCTAACCCATGCCTCCCTCTCTCCTACCAGCTGGTCTCTATTTGACCACACCCCCTAACCCAAACCTCCCTCTCTCCTACCAGCTGGTCTCTATTTGACCACGCCCCCTAACCCATGCCTCCCTCTCTCCTTCCAGCTGGTCTCTATTTGACCACACCCCCTAACCCATGCCTCCCTCTCTCCTTCCAGCTGGTCTCTATTTGACCACGCCCCCTAACCCATGCCTCCCTCTCTCCTTCCAGCTGGTCTCTATTTGACCCATCTCTTTGTATTTCCAGCTGGACTCTCCCTGACTGAGAACACCAGTCTAGAAGTTATGATGCAGTCCCTCGCCCCCGCGCTCCTGGCAGAGCTCGCTAAGAAGAAGGGAGCCACCTCCTCTTCCTCCTCAAAGGGAGGTGCGTCTCGGAAAACCGAAACGGGAATGTCCAAGTCGGGAAGCAAGCTAGGATCTGGAAGGTTGTCAACCAGGAAATCCACCTCTCCGTCCTCTCCCTCCAAATCGTCCAGCTCCGCGTCTTCCAAGGTGTGTGTGTGTGTGTTTGTGTGTTTTCAGAATTTAAATAAAACTGTTAAGAATACTAGAGCTGATAATGATTGTTCTGAAGGACTACATTCTAGAATGCCCAGTATTAGCAGCTCTAAACATGGCAATCTACTAACATAACTTAAGCACACCCGTTGTAACTGCCGTCGTTGATGCAGCACACCCGTTGTAACTGCCGTCGTTGATGCAGCACACCCGTTGTAACTGCCGTCGTTGATGCAGCACACCCGTTGTAACTGCCGTCGTTGATGCAGCACACCCGTTGTAACTGCCGTCGTTGATGCAGCACACCCGTTGTAACTGCCGTCGTTGATGCAGCACACCCGTTGTAACTGCCGTCGTTGATGCAGCACACCCGTTGTAACTGCCGTCGTTGATGCAGCACACCCGTTGTAACTGCCGTCGTTGATGCAGCAGACAGGGATGCAAACTAGTCTCCTTTTGGCGAATTTAATTTGAATCCAAAATAGGTGACCTACGTGATTCGTGTAGCTTTCTCTCTGGAAAGAGCGCGTGCTCTGGACAGAAGAGAGCAGAAAGGCAGTTCGTCAGTTACAGCACAGTATCCCCTGAACGATAACGAAGAGGTTGGTGAGAAGCCGACTTCTTGTCGTTCCTCAAGATGTAACGTGTTAGTTGCTGAATGGACCCTGGCAATCTGTGAAATGTTAAGAGCGGACAGGGATAGCATTTCTTCCGGTAAGAGTAAGGGAGGGGGGCTGGCTTTATTAGTTAACAACAGATGGTGTAATCCGAGACATATTACTGTTAAGGAACAGTTTTGTAGCCCGGACATTGAGCTGTTAGCCGTTAGCCTGAGACCCTACTATTTGCAGAGGGAATTCACGGCGGCCATTGTTGTTATTGTTTACATCCCGCCATCCGCTGACGCAAACACAGCGTGTGACGTCATCCACTCTGTTATCGTGAGGTTACAGACAGCGCAATGTGAAGGATGCATACAACTCCACTGCACTCCCTCCCCTCGGTAGATCAGATCACAACCTTGTCCACCTCACCCCACTCTACCTATGGTCCAACAGCAGCCTGCGACCACTAGGACCATTAGGAGATGGTCCCCGTAGGCGAATGAGGCCCTACAAGACTGCTTTGAAACCACAGACTGGGATGTGCTCTGTGAGGCTCACGGGGAGGACATTAATGGACTTACTGACTGCATAACGGACCATATAATTGTTTGTAGACAACACCGTACCCACCAGGAAGGTACGCTGTTTTCCAAATAATAAACCCTGGGTCACCAGTGACCTGAAGGTCCTGCTGAATGAGAAGAAGAGGGCCTTCAAGGAGGGGGACAGGGACAAATTGAAATGCGTCCAGAGGGAGCTGAAGTTGCGAATTGCTGAGGGGAAGAGAGGGTATAAGGAGAAGATGGAGGACAAGCTGAGGCAGAGCCAGGTGAGAGAGGTGTGGAAGGGTATGAGAAATATCACTGGCTTCAAAAGGTCAGTGTACAGACGGAGGGGACCCAGGACAGAGCCAATGAGCTGAACCAAGTTTTTAACAGGTTCGATACTGGCCCTGTCCACCTCCCCTCCAGCTCCCCAGGCTACACACCCTCAAGGCTGTCCCACCCCCACTTTACTCACAACACCTCTGTTGAGACAATCAGCGTCCCCCTCCGCCCCTGCTCCCTCTGGACTGATCCTCAACACCCCCCTTCCCCCCACCTCCCCACCTGGGCTGGCTTTCACCACCAACCAGGTGAAGAGAGAGCTGGAGAGACTACATCAGTGGAAAGCGACGGGCCCTGACGGCATCAGCCCAAGGGTGCTTAGGGTCTGTGCTGACCAACTGTGTGGAATACTCCAGCGACTCTTCAACCTTAGCCTGGAAAGGGTCCCTGTTCTGTGGAAAACATCCTGCCTGGTCCCAGTGCCCAAGAAGCACTCCACTGTCCTGAATGACTTCAGACCTGTAGCACTAACATCCCACATCATGAAGACCCTGAAAAGGTTAGTCCTCGCTCACCTAAGACCCCTGGTGTGAACATCACTGGACCCCCTGCAGTTTGCATATCAGCGCCACATCTGGGTGGATGATGCAGTCATCTACCTTCTGCAGAGGGCCTACTCTCATCTGCACAACGCAGGTTGCTCTGTGAGGGTTATGTTTTTTGACTTCTCCAGTGCCTTCAACATCATTGAACCCCTGATACTAGGTGAGAAGATGAAGCACCCTTAGTCTCCTGGGTTACGGACTACCTGACTGGTAGGCCACAATTTGTGTGACTACAGAGCTGTGTGTCAGAACGGCAGTGAGCAACACAGGGGCCCCCCAGGGAACAGTCCTGTCCACCTTCCTGGTCACCCTCTACTCCTCGGACTTCAGATATAACTCTGAAACATGCCACCTACAGAAGTTCTCGGATGACTCTGCTATTGTAGGGTGCATCAGGGGTGGGCAAGAGGAGGAGTACAGGAGCACAATCAATGACTTTGTGTTGTGGTGTGAGCAGAAGTACCTTCAGCTCAACATCAGCAAAACAAAGGAGATGGTGTACTTCAGGAGAACCAAGGCCCAACTGACTGCAGTCCCTATACAGGGGATGGATTTGGAAATGGTTTGGTCATTCAAGTTCCTGGGAGTCCATATGGACAACAGGCTGGAATGGGCCGGTAACACCGGGGCTCTGTACAAAAAGGGCCAGAGCCGACTTTCTGAGGAGGCTCAGGTCCTTCAACGTGTGCAGTAAACTACTGCAGTCTGTGGCCATCTTTTTTGCAGTGGTGTGCTGGGGCGCCAAAAAAAAGGCTGGTGATGCTTCTCTGGTAAATAAGCTGATCAGGAAGGCTAGCTCTGTCCTGGGGATTAGCCTTGACACTCTAGAGGAGGTGGCGGAGAGAAGGATCCTGGCCAAACTGCTGGCCATCGTGGACAACGTCACCCACCCTCTGCATGCCATGGTTATGATGCAGAGGAGCACCTTCAGTCACAGACTGATCCCACCACGGTGTGCCAGAGAGAGCTACATGAGGTCCTTCCTGCCGGCGGGTATTAGACTATTTAATGCCTCAGCGGGGTGCCGTGCCGTCGGCAACATAGATCTGGAACTGTTGGTGTTAGGACCTAGTTTAACAATTATGCATCCATCCGTGAGTAACTCTGGTCTGTAGTCACTCATTCACTCAGGACTTATTTATTAATTCAGGTCTGTATATACATACTCATGTACAGTTGTTATATCATATCACGTACAATATTGTAAGTAATTCTTGGACTGAACTTACGTAGTCATTCACTCAGGAATGCATATTAGTATCCTGTCAGTTGTATCTTTTTTCATTGCTTTTAGTATATCGAATGTGCAATACGTGCATTTATCTGTAATTAAACCCTGCGCACTAAGGACTGTATTTTAAAGGAATTACTCTTATTACCCCAAATTATATCATACACACATTTAGCTATTTAAGTATTTCTCTGCCATCGACCTGTATAGTATAGTTAGCCATTCAAATACAATATTTAGCAATATTTGTATATTTTTTTGTATCTTCGCCTAACACTGTAACAATGTATAGTGTACATATTCACCCATACTATGCAATGTCTTTTTTATAGCTTTTTGCACTCCAGACTTCATGTATTTTTATACTTTTTCATACTGCCGCACTATGTATCATGCATCGTGAATCTGCCTTTTGTGTATTTTGCACCTGCCCTGTGTTTTTTCGTAGCTACTTGACGAAGAAATGTCCCCTCGGAGATCAATAGAGTATCTATCTATCTACATTGTTTCACAATCCGGCCGTGATAGGGCGGCACACATTTGGCCCAGCGTCGTCCAGGATTGGCCGGTGTAGGCCGTCATTGTAAATAAGAATTTGTTCTTAACTAACTTGCGAAGTTTAAAAAATGAACATGAACCTCTTTATTTTCCACACAGAGACTGATCATGTAGATCATAATCTTTGTTGTTTAATTAGTTATACTGCGTTTCCCCAGCAGGGAGTTTTTGTCACCAGTTTGCATCACTGATGCAGTAAAGATCTGATGATGTTTTGTTGCACTTTTGGTGCTAAAATCAGCTTTCAAAGTTTTAACAAGCAGTAGCTATGGAGTATTCACGACCCATCCCCAGTTCACCTGGTGGGCGGGGTTACTACCTGGACAGATTTCTCCCTGACCGATTTTTAATTCGTGGTACCATTCAACCATCACTCACTCTCTGTGGGACTCAACGCGAAAGAGGACTGAGCAAGGTATGCAGGGGGAAATTGGCATACCTATGGCAACATCGCAAGTCTGTTTTAAAAAGTATATATTATTAGTTAGCAGTGACTGCTTTTCTGATCTTTTTCTTGGTTTTTTTCATAATTGAAACTTTCAATCAATCAAATGTATTTATAAAGCCCTTTTTACTTCAGCAGATGTCAAAAAATGGTTCTACAGAAACCCAACATAAAACCCCAAACAGCAAGCAATGCAGATGTAGAAGCACGGTGGCTAGGAAAAACTCCCTAGAAAGGCAGGAACCTAGGAAGAAACCTAGAGAGGAACCAGGCTCTGAGGGGTGGCCAGTCCTCTTCTGGCTGTGCCGGGTGGAGATTATAAAAAATCATGGCCATTAAGGGTGCAACAGGTCAGCACCTCAGGAGGTTTTTCATAGCAGGGAAACTGTCCAACCCTCGTCCCAGGTTCAATAATGGACTAGTACATTTAGATTAAGACACTGAAGGACACACAGTGGAGACACCATATACAACTCTACTTTCTCCCCTTCCTCTCCTCTCCTTCTGGTTTCTTCAACACAGTGGAGACAATATAAAAGCACTTACAGTTCAGAATGTCTCTTCTCATGCTAAGAAGGGAGCCCAAGAGACCTCAGCTCTGTTACGACTAAAGAATATTCCCAACACATAGCTCACTAACAATGCCTGTCTCATCTCTCTCGCTCTTTCTTTCTCTTGCGCCGTCTTCTCACTTTCTCTCTCACCTCTTCCTTTCGTTCTGTCTCTCTCTCTTCGCTCTCGCTCTCTCTCCTCCGGTCTTCTCTAGACTAAGAAGAAGGGAGCCCCAGGGACCTCAGCTCTGTTAAGACTGAAGAATATCCCTCACCACACAGCTCATGATGAGGTGGTGAAGGCCGTAGAACCCTTCGGAAAGATCAACAACGTCATCCTGCTCAAGGCCATACAGCAGGTATATTACCAGTCGTTCACCTTATTTATTCTATTTTAATGTAGTGTTTCCCAAAACCTCTGAGTACCCCAAACCATTCCATAGTTAAAGCTCAATGTAGACTTCCTGATTCAGATTAATCACCTACTAGCCAAAATCCAGATTATCATGTCTAAATGATACAGGGTATTTATGAACATCAGTCTTTCCCCTGTTACTTGTTACGTAGCGTAGACACAACTAATCAACCACAAATACATCTCTCTCTCTCTCCCTCCATCCCCCTCTCTCCCTCCCCCCACACTCTCTCTCTCCTTCCCTCTCTCTCTCCTTCCCTCTCTCTCTCTGTAGGCGTCAGTATTGTTTGAGAAAGAAGAGGATGCTAAGAAGCTGGCTAGCTGTAAGAACCTGACCATCAGAGGCCAGACCATCACTGTACTGATGGAGAAAGAAACTCTGCTGGAGGAGTCAAAGGAACTGAACCAACCCAAGAAGTCTACTGCTGTAAAGTAAGAAAATCATACTGTATGTAGAGTTAACGCGTACTCATACTATGCAATGTCCTTTTATAGCTTTTTTTTTTTTTGCACTCCAGATATCTTGTATTTCTATACTTTTCCATACTGCCGCTCTATGTATCATGTACCGTGTATCTGTCTTTTGTGTACTTTTCGTTGTGGCATTTTGCACCTGCCCTGTGTTTTGTTGTAGCTGCTTGACAATGAAATTTCCCCCCGGGGGGTAATAAAGTACCTATCTTATATCATACTGTAGGTAGAGTTAACGCGTTATATCATACTGTAGGTAGAGTTACTGCGTTATATCATACTGTATGTAGAGTTAACGCGTTATATCATACTGTAGGTAGAGTTAATGCGTTATATCATACTGTATGTAGAGTTAATGCGTTATCATACTGTAGGTAGAGGTAATGCGTTATCATACTGTATGTAGAGTTAATGCGTTATCATACTGTAGGTAGAGTTAATGCGTTATCATACTGTAGGTAGAGGTAATGCGTTATCATACTGTATGTAGAGTTAATGCGTTATCATACTGTAGGTAGAGGTAATGCGTTATCATACTGTAGGTAGAGGTAATGCGTTATATCATACTGTAGGTATAGGTAATGCGTTATATCATACTGTAGGTAGAGGTAATGCGTTATATCATACTGTAGGTAGAGGTAATGCGTTATCATACTGTATGTAGAGTTAATGCGTTATATCATACTGTAGGTAGAGGTAACGTGTTATATCATACTGTAGGTAGAGGTAATGCGTTATCATACTGTAGGTAGAGGTAATGCGTTATCATACTGTAGGTAGAGTTAACGTGTTATAT
Source organism: Thymallus thymallus (assembly GCA_023634145.1). Taxonomy (NCBI): domain Eukaryota; kingdom Metazoa; phylum Chordata; class Actinopteri; order Salmoniformes; family Salmonidae; genus Thymallus; species Thymallus thymallus. Next base: position 1,900,892 of record CM042423.1, read on the forward strand.
CATACTGTAGGTAGAGTTAATGCGTTATCATACTGTAGGTAGAGTTAACGCGTTATCATACTGTATGTAGAGTTAACGTGTTATATCATACTGTAGGTAGAGTTAACGCGTTATATCATACTGTAGGTATAGGTAATGCGTTATATCATACTGTAGGTAGAGGTAATGCGTTATATCATACTGTAGGTAGAGTTAATGCGTTATATCATACTGTAGGTAGAGGTAATGCGTTATCATACTGTATGTAGAGTTAATGCGTTATATCATACTGTAGGTAGAGTTAATGCGTTATATCATACTGTAGGTAGAGGTAATGCGTTATCATACTGTATGTAGAGTTAATGCGTTATATCATACTGTAGGTATAGGTAATGCGTTATATCATACTGTAGGTAGAGGTAATGCGTTATATCATACTGTAGGTAGAGTTAACGCGTTATCATACTGTATGTAGAGGTAACGCGTTATATCATACTGTAGGTAGAGGTAATGCGTTATCATACTGTATGTAGAGTTAATGCGTTATCATACTGTAGGTAGAGGTAACGCGTTATATCATACTGTATGTAGAGGTAATGCGTTATATCATACTGTAGGTAGAGGTAACGCGTTATATCATACTGTATGTAGAGTTAATGCGTTATATCATACTGTATGTAGAGTTAGGGTTAATCACAGTCAGCACCTTCCTTAACATTCTGGTTGTGTGTCAATGCATGTCTTTTTTAATCCTTCTCTCGCTGCCTCAGGAAAACGACAGCAGCCCATCACCAGACCAGCACCACCAAGTCAGCCAAAACATCCACCAAGTCTTCTTCCACCGCAACTAAACCTCAAACTGCCGGTCCCAAGAACACCCCCAAGGTGGCGGGGGCTAATACCAAGGCCAAGGGGAAAAGTCCCCTCTGTCCGAAGCTGGTACGTTTTGGCTTTTTTACACAAACACTAGTGTCACTCCAGGGATTGTCTGTGAGCTCTAGTGTTCATTTTTGGAAAGTGTTGACACTAAGAACTTGGAGCGAGCAGGTAGTCCCAGCGGCCTCGTCAAGAGCATGTCCACCGACGCAATGGCCCAGTGAGTCACTGGAGTTGGGCCGTGGAGGTGGCAACACAACATTGTGAGGCGTTTTGGATAAATCTCAAGTGTAAATGTGCCATATGGTTTCTGTCATCTGGCCCTAAATAAAATTATTTTATTTGTCAATGTAATTATAAATTAGAATTAGAAAACGTTATTGCGCTCACAATTTGGAAATGTCTTCGGCTTCACCGGACATAAATCATATTGATGTTGATGGTTCCTCACCCTGGGCCTAATCCATCTTCCTCCCTCTTCCTCTCTGTGTGCAGCCTGACTGTGTGAATAGTAGGTTTGTGAAGATCGAAGGTTTACCAGACTCTGGCTATACAGAGGAAGATGTTCTGGCTCTGGTGAAGCCTTATGGATATAGACCTGGACTCTACAACTGTTTCATACTCCCCAACCAGAGATGGGTAGGTTGGCTGTGTGTGTGTGTGTGCAGGGTTTTCATGGAGACAATGTCAAAAAGGGGCTTAGGTGGTGGGCGTGGCAGGAGGCTGGATTTAGAGAGAATTTAAAAGGCCCAACTTGGCAGTGTAGAGGAATTCTTGTATTTTTAAGCCAATTTCTCCATGGAGCTGAGACATTTTAGCGGTTTTAAAGCTTATTTCCTGCAGTTCAACACATGTTGGCAGCTGAGAGAAGATATTGCAGTTTTACAGCAAATGTCCTGCGATTCTCTGCATTTTGACTTTACTGATGAAGTGTTCTTTTGCTCAAACAACATCAGTACTGCTAAATTAACTGTTTTATTTTTTTGTCATTGATAGTGCTAAAATATATTATTTGTGTGTGTGTGTGTGTGTGTGTGTGTGTGTGTGTGTGTGTGTGTGTGTGTGTGTGTGTGTGTGTGTGTGTGTGTGTGTGTGTGTGTGTGTGTGTGTGTGTGTGTGTGTGTGTGTGTGTGTGTGTGTGTGTGTGTGTGTGTGTGTGTGTGTGTGTGTGTGTGTGTGTGTGTGTGTGTGTGTGTGTGTGTGTGTGTGTGTGTGTGTGTGTGTGTGTGTGTGTGTGTGTGTGTGTGTGTGTGTGTGTGTGTGTGTGTAACTTAAACAACTAAAAACAGATATAAATGAACACTGAAAAATCCAGAAAGAATCTTCTTTGGACCAAGGATTTCAATGGCAGATCCCTTCTCTCTCTTGGTCTCTTTCTATCTCTCCTTCTGTCGCTCTCCTCTCGCTCTCTCTCCTCCGGTCGGTCGCTCTCTCCGGTCGCTCTCTCTCCTCCGGTCGGTCGCTCTCTCCTCCGGTCGCTCTCTCTCCTCCGGTCGCTCTCTCTCCTCCGGTCGGTCGCTCTCTCTCCTCCGGTCGGTCGCTCTCTCTCCTCCGGTCGGTCGCTCTCTCTCCTCCGGTCGGTCGCTCTCTCTCCTCCGGTCGGTCGCTCTCTCCTCCGGTCGCTCTCTCCTCCGGTCGCTCTCTCCTCCGGTCGCTCTCTCCTCCGGTCGCTCTCTCTCCTCCGGTCGGTCGCTCTCTCCTCCGGTCGCTCTCTCTCCTCCGGTCGGTCGCTCTCTCCTCCGGTCGCTCTCTCTCCTCCGGTCGCTCTCTCTCCTCCGGTCGCTCTCTCCTCCGGTCGCTCTCTCCTCCGGTCGCTCTCTCCTCCGGTCGCTCTCTCTCCTCCGGTCGCTCTCTCTCCTCCGGTCGCTCTCTCTCCTCCGGTCGCTCTCTCCTCCGGTCGGTCGCTCTCTCTCCTCCGGTCGGTCGCTCTCTCTCCTCCGGTCGGTCGCTCTCTCTCCTCCGGTCGGTCGCTCTCTCTCCTCCGGTCGCTCTCTCTCCTCCGGTCGCTCTCTCTCCTCCGGTCGGTCGCTCTCTCCTCCGGTCGCTCTCTCTCCTCCGGTCGCTCTCCTCCGGTCGGTCGCTCTCTCCTCCGGTCGGTCGCTCTCTCCTCCGGTCGGTCGCTCTCTCCTCCGGTCGGTCGCTCTCTCCTCCGGTCGGTCGCTCTCTCCTCCGGTCGGTCGCTCTCTCCTCCGGTCGGTCGGTCTCTCCTTCTCTCGCTCTCCTCCGGTCTCTCCTTCTCTCGCTCTCCTCCGGTCTCTCCTTCTCTCGCTCTCCTCCGGCCTCTCCTTCTCTCGCTCTCCTCCGGTCTCTCCTCCGGTCTCTCCTCCGGTCGCTCTCCTTCGGGCTCCTTCTCTCTCTCACCCTTTCTGTCTAACTGACATGTTTTCCTATGGACTGTCTACAGTCTCAGTAATAAGTGTATTTTGAAGTATTTCCAACACTGAAGCACTGTGGATGATTTAACAGCAGCTCTGGATGCATTAATACAGCTTTTGTTATTGTTTTTTTATTTTTCTTCGTTGGATCTGATTTGTTACAGTACTAGAACTTTGGATGGTTGTTGTTGTCTTGGTAATGAGAGTTTTTGTCCCAACAGGCCATAATCCGTATGGAGAGAGTACAGAAGAGCTTTGCTATGGTGACCAACTACACACAGTCTCCTCCCAAACTACTGGATTGTCCCCTCACCTTCACGCTGACCCGCCCTGATACAAACCTCCTTCAGGTAACACACACAGTCCAGTCATCATAGTCATCACTAAACTACTGGACTGTCCCCTCACCTTCACGCTGACCCGCCCTGATACAAACCTCCTTCAGGTAACACACACACACACACACGCAGTCCAGTCATAGGTGATGTTTTTGTATTGCAGGAGGATGTCTACACTACTCTGAAGGGCCTCACCACGTCGGTAAGTTCATAGATTTAACTAGAAAGGATACATTTATTTGTACTGCTCTAATTAGGTTGGTAACCAGTTTAGAATAGCAATAAGGAACCTCAGGGGTTTGTCGTGCCTAAGAACAGCCCTTAGCCTTTTATATTGACCATATACCACTCCCCCTTAGGCCTTACTGCTTAAATATACCTTTCTTTAAACCCTTTATAACCTGTTAATAAAGCCTTTCTAACCCTCTGTCTGTCAACAGGACCCAACGTTGAAGGAACGCCTTCTACTCGTCAGTAATGTTCCCACGGGGACCACAGCAGCCCAGGAGGTTCACGACCTCGTCAACCGCTTCGGATCCTACCTCGACTCGCTGTCTCTGATCAACAGGGTAGGACAGACACCAGAGGCCTAGCCAACTGTATATCCATCTCTGTATCTATATTGATCTCTGTCTATCTCTCTATCTATCTCTCTATCTATCTCTCTATCTATCTCTCTATCTATCTCTCTATCTATCTCTCTATCTATCTCTCTATCTATCTCTCTATCTATCTCTCTATCTATCTCTCTATATCTATTTATCTGTCTATCTCCTGTAGTGGAAAAAACTCTTCCCTCTTACTAAAAATAAAAGCACTTCTGGAGTTTGTAGAAGCAAGATAGACTTTATTACAAAAAGACAATGAAGCCGAGTGACCTGCAGGAACCCACTCCCGTACATCTCTAAGTTCTTGGCTTATGTACAAGTTTTGACATTTTTATTCATAAGACACCGTTAACCCCTCTTGCTTGGTTACACCTATTCTATTTTCCTCCAACCTGGTCTCAAAACTCCTGATGCTATTTCTTGTTTTCTCCTTATTTGGAGATAACATTGGCACAGAATACATGTCTAGTTCTAAGTCAGAAAAATGGGAGGTACACAGGAAGCCTTTACCCCTGGGGGAGCCTCCTGACTCTGGTGACATTCCTCTGGTCAAAGGTCAACCTGCTGAGTGGTAGGAGATTGCCTACACCCTACCCTTATCTGCTGAGGACAAAGAGATCTTGTCTCTGCTTGAAACATACAGAGCTAAATATGTTCAGGGAGCTATACAGAATTGGAAATTACACAACACTCTCTATCTCTCTATCTATTTATCTGTCTATCTCTCTATATCTATCTCTCAGATCTATTTTGAGATGGAGTCGTCGTCGGTGGCGATGGCGGTGTGTCTTAGTTTCCAGAAGTTCCCCATTGTAGTTCAGAACAACCCTCTGAAGTTCAACATGCTGGTCAAGGTTAAAAACCCACCGCAGTCCCCAGCCAAGAAGACATCTGTCGTCAGGTAAATATCTTAATACCTCAACCTTTCATTACGTCAACATTTTATCCATCAGTCCATCCAATTCAAGCGTTGTATGATGTTTCTAAGGACATAAGATACAATGAGGGCCCAGTGTTTTTCCTAGTCAGGGAACAACTCCTGTCCCATATGTTCTACTGGAGACCTTTAGACTGATCTGGTCAGGGAACAACTCCTGTCCCATATGTTCTACTGGAGACCTTTTAGACTGATCTGGGCATGTAAACATCACTTATTATATGATAATGTATTCGTCTGTCTGTCATTTCAGCACCAAAGCCAAGAAGAAAGCAGTCAAAGGCAAGAAGCCTGTAGCTAAAGGTTCCGCAGCAGCAGTTAAACCTGTAACTACCACAACCACTACTGATCCTACCACTACTACCAGCACCAATGCTAGTACTACAGCCACCTCCAGTCATGGCAGTACTGCTACGGCTATCTCTACCGCTCAGCCTGTTGCTGTGGCTACCAAGCAACCGGGTGATGTCATCGTCATGGAGGCCAAGCAACCAGGAAGTGACGTCATAGTGTTAAAGTCAGACGAAAAGACGGGTGGGACTTCCTCTACAGTAGAAAAAGAGGGTGGAGGGATGGAGACGGAGGGTGGAAAAGAAAATAAGGTAGACACTGCGACCGTCGACATCGTTGTTTCCGTGTCCGCTCCCGAGGAAGAGGTTGCCATGGAAACCCAGAGCTGTGACGGCGTCACCTCGACCAATGATATTGCAGCAGATTACACCAAGAAGAAGGTCATACAACAGGGTACTGATGTCATTACAGTGGTTAATGAAACCATGACGACTGTGGTCACCACGGAACCTGTTGACCTGATGACAACCTCTGAAAATGACCAAAGCCATACCGCCGCTGTGGAGTCAGCTAACCTGGATGGTGAGAATGGAGAACCCGTAGTGATGACTGGTGCAACCAGCGTTCCTCCGACCTCCACTCCCTCTCTGTCTGTCACGGTTAATGATGTCATCACCAATCCCGTCGATTCCGACACCGTTACTGCAGTTGTACCGGCACAAACACTGGTAACATCGGCCCCTGTCCCGGTAGCGGTCAACGTTGAAGACGACCCTCTGGACTTTCCTCCAGTAACTGAGGAGATCCTCAAGGCCCTGGAGGCAGCGGTGCACCAACATCGCATGGGGAGACTGGCTGAAGAACAGGCTAAACAGAACCAGGGAGAGGGGAACCAGGCCAAGCCTCTACCCAACAAGAAGAGTCCTGCAGCTGGGGAGACAACAGAGAAAAATACCCCAGCTGAGCCAGAAGAGAAGACTGGGGAGACCAACAAAGAGGAGCCGCACCCAGAGAAGAAGTCACAGCCTGATAAAAAGCCTCTACCGGCTGCTAAAAAGATCACGGACACTAAGAAACCAACTGCAGGACCTGGGCAACCAGACCACAATAATGTATGTATTTTAATAAAATATACATTTGTTAAGGGACAGATTGAATCACCGACAGGCTGGTTCATTGCACGTTCATGCTTAAGCTTCTGCTAATATTTTAATGTATGTATTGTACTCTAATGACTCATGAAATGAATTCATTAATTCAACCAGGGGAAGAACCAGGGCTCTGGAGGGAGATGCCGTCGCAGCGACCGCTTTTCCCCAGAAAGGGGAGACTCTTCTAGGCATAGAAGCAGCCGGGCTACTTCCGAGGAGGAGCAGGGTCCTCCAATGTCGAGACATGGCAACTCCTCTAGCTCCTCTTCTGGCTCCCGTAGGAGCAGCAGACGGGATGGCAGCCCCGCCAACAAGATGGGGAGGAGAGAGGAGGAGGAGAGGAGCAAGGTAAGAGAAGGAGAGATGATGAATGTCCTTGAGTGAAGGTATTGTTGAAAGTGTAAATTCCTTCTGTTTCTGAGATGGACATGATCATATTAAAGGTTTCTATTGGTTCCACAGACCCACGGCAGCAGCAGTAAAACTACCCGCTCCTCTAGGAGCCAGTCTAGAGATAAGGTGAGCAGACGATGCTTTCTAATGGGAAGATTTCTATCTAATGGGAAGATTTCTAAAAACACTTAATTTGAAATAGTAATGTACAGAATCAGTCTGTTGTAGCAAGCTGTTGGATTCATGTACACCCTCATTCCCCCCTCGGGGATCAACAAAGTATCTGTCTATCTATCTATCTATCTATATCTATCTATCTATCTATCTATCTATCTATCTATCTATCTATCTATCTATCTATCTATCTATCTATCTATCTATCTATCTATCTATCTATCTATCTATCTATCTATCTATCTATCTATCTATCTATCTACATCTGATTCAAACTATAGCACTTCTGTTGAACTTGTGGAATATTGAATGATTTGATTAATTCAGTGGATTCATCCTTGTCTCATACCTCAGGCTACTGGCTACGCGGGAGATGTCGTCCCTGGTGAAGTGAACTCCTTGGACCTGGACCAGTTCAACATGGATGAGTTTGTTACTGTGGATGAGGTGCAAGGGGATGACAACACTAACCCACCGCAATCATCCTCCTCTTCACCACACAAGACCCAAGATAAGGCCTTGTCAAAACGATCATCCAAACGCAAGAGGGGTACCCCAGATCCTCCAAAAGCTAGCCAGGAGCAGACGCTCTCCTTTTCACCAGTTACTTCCCCTGCTCCGAAGACTCCACGAAAAGCTGCAGCAGCGAAACCTCAATCTCAACCACCTGCCACCTCTGGACGCAAGACCAGGTCATCAGCAGCTGCTGTTGTTGTCGTTGCAACCAAAGCCGACGACAACGCCAGCATAGTCGATATTGAGGCGGAGCCTGTTCCCTTGGAGACTCGGTCTCAGCCAGAAGAGGAAGTAGTGGTCACAAAAGGATGTGACACGGATGGTGTAGTACCGTCATCCGACCACAAGGTGTCAGTGTTGGACACTGCAGTGACAGAGAACAAGGAAGAGAAAAGTGCTGTGTCAGAGAGCAATATGGAGACTACAGCTGAAAAACCTCCAAAGGTAGAGGGGAGCAAGGAGACTACCCAGGCTGAAAAAGGTGCCTCGTTTCTGGGTACCGAGGCTCAGAATGGAGCCTGTCCACTGGAGCTTGGTCTGACCGGTCCGTCTGCCCCAGCCAAGGAGCAAGACCTTCATAAGACCCTAGAACTACAAGAGGTGGAGACAGTGTTGGGTTACCAGGTGCCCCAATCATTTGTTGACAAAGTACCTGAAGAAGAAGATAATGGTGGATTCCAGATACTCGATGAAACTGTGGATGATGACACGCCTAGAGAAGGAGAAGAGGACAGCCAACACACTCAAAAACAGTCTGGATCGCCATCTCTGGGTTACCAGGCGCCTGCAGCCTCCGAATCTACAGGTTCCCAGGTGCCCCAAACTGCTCTAGAGAAACACGAAGAGATCTCAGATGAGGAAGAAGAATCTGCTTTCCAGATCCTCGACTCTCTAGAAGACACTGAAGACAATATGGCCGACTCTCTCACAGGCCAACGAGTTTCTCTACCCAGAGAGATGGAGGGGTTCCAGATACTTGATTCAGTCGATGATCAGACGGAAACAACCCAAACGACTGAATCTAAATGCCAGGGTGGCTCCAAGCCCCTGAAGAAGGCACCCCGAAAGAAGGGTAAGAAGGAGAATAAGAGGGTACCCAAATCTCAAGGGGGGACCAAGACCACCATAGGAGAGTCCGAGGGGGGTACCCCGAATAAGAGAAACCTTGTCACCTTGGATGAGGTGAGCGAGGAGGAGGAGAATTACCCAGATGATGCCGCAGAAGAGGAAGAACTGATTAAGAAACAAAAAATGGTGGAGAAGCAACGGGAAAAGGAGAGAGGGAAGGAGAGAGAGAAGGAGAGGAGGAGTCGTCGAGAGAGGAGCAAGGAGAAGGAACGGAAGAGAGAGAAGGAGAGGGAGGAGGAGAGGGTCGGAGTGGATACTGAGGGGTTGGTGACTTTGGATGAGATAGGAGAGGATGAAGGAGGAGAGGGGGATGAGAGAGGAGTGGAGGGAGAGAGGGATGAGGAGACAGACCTGCAAGCGTTGGTCACTTTGGATGAGATCGTTGGTGAGGAAGGAGCGGAGGGGCCTAGCCTGGAGCCACACCCCTTCACCCAGGAGGACGTATCAGGAGACACCTTCAACCCAGAGGTCAGGAAATATCTGCTCCTTACTTTGTCTGCTTCTCTCTCTCTCTCTCTGTCTCTGTCTCTCCATCTTGCTCACACACATACACTACATCCTTTCAGCTACTCTTTCTCCTCTCAGACTCTGGTAACCCTGGATGAGGCTGGAGGTGATGGGGATGATGATATGGACAAGAGTCCTGAACCAGCTCAGATCCAGATCCAAGACGCTAACAACACAGGTGTGTGTCTCTGTCAGAACAGAAGGAGAGTGTGTGTCAGAACAGAAGAAGAGTGTGTGTGTCAGAAGATAAGGTGTGTGTCTCCTCTCGTTCTCTAAACTCTGTCTCTCCTCTAGCTGATGCTACAGGGTCTCCCGGTTCAGAGGAGGACGGCAGGGGCATGGAGGAAATCAGGAGAATGAACTTTGTCACCGTGGATGAGGTGGGAGAGGAAGAGGAGGAGGTGGCTGTTGCCACAAGGAGGGGAGGCAGGGGGAGGAAGAGGGCACGACAGACCTCTGGTAAGAGAGACACACACCACACGCAGAGACACAGTTATAATGTTGAAGTTGTGTTTCTTTATTTTCTCATCATTTCATGTTCTCCTCTTCATCACAGACAGGAAGTCAGTGAAGGGAAAGAAGGTGAGCTTGAAAGAAGAGCAGGAAGAGGATGAGCCTCCTGCAGATATTACTCCTCCCCCTGACACTGCTTCCGTTGATGCTCCCTCCTCATTGCTCCAAGTTGCTGTGACCTCCGAGGTGGACGACCAACTAGCTGCATCGGCATCAGTTCCAGACCTCCATGACAAAGAGAAAAAGGCTGATGCCCCGGCAGACCAACCCAGCCTGGAGGCCTTCTCAGCTGGGCAGGAGAGGCAGACTGACCCCCCTGAGAACCAGAGTCTGGAGGGGAAACGGGAGACAACAGACTCCACATCACTCCAAGGTAAAGAGAAGAAGTGCATTAGATTGGTTCAGTAGTTAACATCCTAACTACTAGGGTTGAGACACCAGCCATCCCCTCATAATGTGACTTCGTAGCAGCACTGTCAGATTCCATTCCAGTGGAAAAGTTTATTTTTGAATCATCGGTGTCATATTTTGGTTATGTGTTCGACGACCACAGACTGAGTCAGTCCTTTTCCTTGGCTGGCATCTGTGATGTTTGCAAATAGTATGATTGCCAAGTCCTCCCCTATATCAGGACGCTGTGTTCTAGCTATATCAGGACACTGTGTTCTAGCTATATCAGGACACTGTGTTCTAGCTATATCAGGACACTGTGTTCTAGCTATATCAGGACGCTGTGTTCTAGCTATATCAGGACACTGTGTTCTAGCTATATCAGGACGCTGTGTTCTAGCTATATCAGGACGCTGTGTTCTAGCTATATCAGGACGCTGTGTTCTAGCTATATCAGGACGCTGTGTTCTAGCTATATCAGGACGCTGTGTTCTAGCTATATCAGGACGCTGTGTTCTAGCTATATCAGGACGCTGTGTTCTAGCTATATCAGGACGCTGTGTTCTAGCTATATCAGGACGCTGTGTTCTAGCTATATCAGGACGCTGTGTTCTAGCTATATCAGGACGCTGTGTTCTAGCTGAGAAATGAATACATTTTCCCCTGACCTTTGTTCATCCTGACTGTATCCACTTCTCTCTCTCCTATCTCTCTCCCTCCATCTCTCTCTTTTCCTCCCTCCTTTTCTCTCTCTTCCTCCCTCCATCTCTCTCTCCTTCTCTCTCCCCCTCTAGAAGACAGTAAACAGAGAAGACCTGAGGAAGAGGAGCCTAAATCAAAGCGTTGTCGTTCTGAGTCTCCTCTGATCACAGACTTCAAACTGCCTCCCTTCACCACTGACAACCCTATAGGTGATACTGACACACACTGACAACCCTATAGGTGATACTGACACACACTGACAACCCTATAGGTGATACTGACACACACTGACAACCCTATAGGTGATACTGACACACACTGACAACCCTATAGGTGATACTGACACACACTGACAACCCTATAGGTGATACTGACACACACTGACAACCCTATAGGTGATACTGACACACACTGACAACCCTATAGGTGATACTGACACACACTGACAACCCTATAGGTGATACTGACACACACACACTGACAACCCTATAGGTGATACTGACACACACACACTGACAACCCTATAGGTGATACTGACACACACACACTGACAACCCTATAGGTGATACTGACACACACTGACAACCCTATAGGTGATACTGACACACACACTGACAACCCTATAGGTGATACTGACACACACTGACAACCCTATAGGTGATACTGACACACACTGACAACCCTATAGGTGATACTGACACACACTGACAACCCTATAGGTGATACTGACACACACTGACAACCCTATAGGTGATACTGACACACACTGACAACCCTATAGGTGATACTGACACACACTGACAACCCTATAGGTGATACTGACACACACTGACAACCCTATAGGTGATACTGACACACACTGACAACCCTATAGGTGATACTGACACACACTGACAACCCTATAGGTGATACTGACACACACTGACAACCCTATAGGTGATACTGACACACACTGACAACCCTATAGGTGATACTGACACACACACTGACAACCCTATAGGTGATACTGACACACACTGACAACCCTATAGGTGATACTGACACACACACACTGACAACCCTATAGGTGATACTGACACACACACACTGACAACCCTATAGGTGATACTGACACACACACACTGACAACCCTATAGGTGATACTGACACACACACAATGACAACCCTATAGGTGATACTGACACACACACACTGACAACCCTATAGGTGATACTGACACACACACACTGACAACCCTATAGGTGATACTGACACACACACACTGACAACCCTATAGGTGATACTGACACACACTGACAACCCTATAGGTGATACTGACACACACTGACAACCCTATAGGTGATACTGACACACACACACTGACAACCCTATAGGTGATACTGACACACACACACTGACAACCCTATAGGTGATACTGACACACACACACTGACAACCCTATAGGTGATACTGACACACACACACTGACAACCCTATAGGTGATACTGACACACACACACTGACAACCCTATAGGTGATACTGACACACACACAATGACAACCCTATAGGTGATACTGACACACACACACTGACAACCCTATAGGTGATACTGACACACACACACTGACAACCCTATAGGTGATACTGACACACACTGACAACCCTATAGGTGATACTGACACACACACACTGACAACCCTATAGGTGATACTGACACACACACACTGACAACCCTATAGGTGATACTGACACACACACACTGACAACCCTATAGGTGATACTGACACACACACACTGACAACCCTATAGGTGATACTGACACACACACACTGACAACCCTATAGGTGATACTGACACACACACACTGACAACCCTATAGGTGATACTGACACACACACACTGACAACCCTATAGGTGATACTGACACACACACACTGACAACCCTATAGGTGATACTGACACACACTGACAACCCTATAGGTGATACTGACACACACTGACAACCCTATAGGTGATACTGACACACACTGACAACCCTATAGGTGATACTGACACACACACACTGACAACCCTATAGGTGATACTGACACACACACACTGACAACCCTATAGGTGATACTGACACACACACACTGACAACCCTATAGGTGATACTGACACACACACACTGACAACCCTATAGGTGATACTGACACACACACACTGACAACCCTATAGGTGATACTGACACACACACACTGACAACCCTATAGGTGATACTGACACACACACACTGACAACCCTATAGGTGATACTGACACACACACACTGACAACCCTATAGGTGATACTGACACACACACACTGACAACCCTATAGGTGATACTGACACACACACACTGACAACCCTATAGGTGATACTGACACACACACACTGACAACCCTATAGGTGATACTGACACACACACACTGACACACACACTCTCAATTTCCCGTCATTGTGATGGAATAAGTGTCAGGTTTAATTGACTCTTCTTTCTCCCACCATCTCTCCCCTCCCTCCCTCCCACCATCTCTCCCTCCCTCCCTCCCACCATCTCTCCCCTCCCTCCCTCCCACCATCTCTCCCCTCCCTCCCTCCCACCATCTCTCCCTCCCTCCCTCCCTCCCTCCCTCCCTCCCACCATCTCTCCCTCCCTCCCTCCCTCCCACCATCTCTCCCCTCCCTCCCTCCCACCATCTCTCCCCTCCCTCCCTCCCACCATCTCTCCCCTCCCTCCCTCCCACCATCTCTCCCTCCCTCCCTCCCTCCCACCATCTCTCCCTCCCTCCCTCCCTCCCACCATCTCTCCCTCCCTCCCTCCCTCCCACCATCTCTCCCTCCCTCCCTCCCTCCCACCATCTCTCCCTCCCTCCCTCCCTCCCACCATCTCTCCCCTCCCTCCCTCCCACCATCTCTCCCCTCCCTCCCTCCCACCATCTCTCCCCTCCCTCCCTCCCACCATCTCTCCCCTCCCTCCCTCCCACCATCTCTCCCCTCCCTCCCTCCCACCATCTCTCCCCTCCCTCCCTCCCACCATCTCTCCCTCCCTCCCACCATCTCTCCCTCCCTCCCTCCCTCCCACCATCTCTCCCCTCCCTCCCTCCCACCATCTCTCCCCTCCCTCCCTCCCACCATCTCTCCCCTCCCTCCCTCCCTCCCTCCCTCCCACCATCTCTCCCCTCCCTCCCTCCCACCATCTCTCCCCTCCCTCCCTCCCACCATCTCTCCCCTCCCTCCCTCCCACCATCTCTCCCCTCCCTCCCTCCCACCATCTCTCCCCTCCCTCCCTCCCACCATCTCTCCCCTCCCTCCCTCCCTCCCTCCCTCCCACCATCTCTCCCCTCCCTCCCTCCCACCATCTCTCCCCTCCCTCCCTCCCACCATCTCTCCCCTCCCTCCCTCCCACCATCTCTCCCCTCCCTCCCTCCCTCCCTCCCTCCCACCATCTCTCCCCTCCCTCCCTCCCACCATCTCTCCCTCCCTCCCTCCCTCCCACCATCTCTCCCCTCCCTCCTAACATCTCTTACCTCCCACTCCCTCTCTCTCCTCTCCAGGCCAGGACTTTGTAGTTCCTAAGACAGGGTTCTTCTGTAAGCTGTGCTCTCTCTTCTACGGGAGTGAAGACACAGCCAAGAAGACCCACTGCAGCAGTTTACAACACTATCAGAACATGCAGGTATGAGGGAGGGAGGGACGGAAGGACGGACGAAAAATAATATTAATTAAAATGTCTATTTTTAGACGCTAGTTTGATACATGATACTTGAGAATGGACAGATTTCCTGACATTAGCCAGTTTGTCCTTTAGACCAGCTATGTGTGGAGACTAACCAAATGTATACTACCCTCCACCATCTCCAATCTCTCTCCAGAAATATTACCTGAAGCGTCAGAAGCAACAAACAGGAAGTTCTAGCCACGCCTCCAGCCACGGCTCCACCTCCGAATGACCCCTGAATGCACCCTGGATGTTTCCCATATGGCACCCTATTCGCTACATAGTGCACTACTTTTGACCAGACCCCATATTTCTCTGGTCAAAAGAAGTGCACTATGTAGCGAATAGGGAGCCATATGACTAACTCAATCAATCTGTATTTAGTAAGTTGTGTGTCTGTTATTTAGTGCCCTGCTTTATGGTCATAATAGTGCACTATAAATAGGGGAACAGGTTTTGCTTTCACAAAGTATCTTGAGTAGGAGTGCTGATCTAGGATCAGGTCCCCCCAGTCTATATAATCTTATTAATTATGTCTTAAAGGCTAAACTGATCCTAGATCAGCACTCCTACTCTTAAAGTCTTTGTGAATACGGGCCATTGTGCATCAAACAGTCAAATATATTGGGTCCAATATGATTTTTGTACAGTTTCATGCGTTGTTTGTTTTGGGGATTTGGATATCATTAAACAAATGTTCAATTTAACTAGAGAAGAGAAACTTAGTCAGCAGAGACACTATCGATTTACAAGGAGAAAATAATAAATGTGAGTTTTATTAAACATCTATTTTTTGGTGTCTGGCTCTTGATCAAGGTTGTGACTGGGAGTGGATGGTTGAGCATTAACACAATACATTGGTGTCACAAGGACAGCAGCACATCACCAGTCAGGGCCCTACAGACTGAATCCTGCGTGTATTCATTAGGGCACACGGTGGCAAAATGTTTTGCAAAGGGAAATCAAAAAACAAATGTTAATTATTGGACAACTTCCAGTAGTCCCTCCGTTTCAGTCCGTATTGTTCCATTTCATTGCCTGGTGAACACCATCCTGGGTGTATTCAGTAGGAAGGGACCTACCTTAATTTGTCCAATAGAAACTTGTTTTTGTTGCAGAATGTATTTTGTTAGCTAATGATTACAACCCTGGTGTAAGTACCAACCCCCAAACACAACAGAGGGAAGAGGATGCAGCATCTGGATGTTTGGACTGGTAGTGTCCTCAAAGCTACTTGATCCTCCATCAATGACTACTGGTAGTGTCGTGTAGCTCAGATGGTAGAGCATGGCGCTTGCAACGCCAGGGTTGTGGGTTTGATTCCCACGGTGGACCAGTATGTCTGCACTAACTGACTAAGTCTCTCTGGATAAGAGCGTCTGCTAAATGATTCCAATGTCAATGCTCCTCTATCACTGAAGACGAGCTGAGAGGAAGTCAATGAGGAGGAAAATGTATACAAAGGACCTTTTAGAGAAATCAGTAACTGTTACTAGAACGGAATGTTGTAAACACTGATATGATATAGCTGTTACTAGAATGAAATGTGAACACTATGATATAACAGATTAGAACAGAATATTGTGAACACTGATATAACTTACTAGAACGGAATGTCAACACTGATGATAAAACTTACTAGAACGGAATGTTGTGAACACTGATATGATAAAACTTACTAGAACGGAATGTTGTGAACACTATGATAATTTACTAGAACGGAATGTTGTGAACATTGATATGATATATCTGCTACGACGTAATGTGAACACTGATATAGCTGTTACGACATGTGAACACATGATATAGCTGCTACAACGTAATGTGAACACATACAGTTGAAGTCGGAAGTTTACATTGGCCAAATATAAATAGGTCAGTTAGGATCACCACTTTATTTTAAGAATGTGAAGTGTCAGAATAAAAAGAGTAGAGTGATTTATTTCAGCTTTTATTTCTTTCATCACATTCCCAGTGGATCAGAAGTTTACATACACTCAATTAGTATTTGGTAGCATTGCCTTTAAATTGTTTAACTTGGGTCAAATGTTTCGGGTAGCCTTCCACAAGCTTCCCACAATAAGTTGGGTGATTTTTGGCCCATTCCGATTTGGAAGACCCATTTGCGACCAAACTTTAACTTCCTGACTGATGTCTTGAGACGTTGCTTCTATATATCCACATAATTTTCCTTCCTCATGATGCCATCTATTTTGTGAAGTGCACCAGTCCCTCCTGCAGCAAAGCACCCCCACAACATGATGCTGCCACCCCCGTGCTTCACGGTTGGGATGGTGTTCTTCAGCTTGCAAGCCTCCCCCTTTTTCCTCCAAACGTAACGATGGTCATTATGGCCAAACAGTTCTATTTTTGTTTCATCAGACCAAAGGACATTTCTCCAAAAAGTACGATCTTTGTCCCCATGTGCAGTTGCAAACCGTAGTCTGGCTTTTTTATGGCGGTTTTGGAGAAGTGGCTTCTTCCTTGCTGAGTGGCCTTTCAGGTTATGTCGATATAGGACTCATTTTACTGTGGATATAGATACTTTTGTACCTGTTTCCTCCAGCATCTTCACAAGGTCCTTTGCAAAGTACTTTCATCTCTAGGAGACAGAACGCGTCTCCTTCCTGAACGGTATGATGGCTGCGTGGTCCCATGGTGTTTATACTTGCGTACTACTGTTTGTACAGATGAACGTGGTACGAAATTGTGGACGTCTACAATTATTTTTCTGAGGTCTTGGCTGATTTATTTTGATTTTCCCATGATGTTGAGCAAAGAGACACTGAGTTTGAAGGTATGACTTTAAATACATCCACAGGTACACCTCCAATTGACTCCAATGATGTAAATTAGCCTATCAGAAGCTTCTAAAGCCATGACATCATTTTCTGGAATTTTCCAAGCTGTTTAAAGGCACAGTCAACTTAGTGTATGTAAACTTCTGACCCACTGGAATTGTGATATAGTGAATTATAAGTGAAATAATCTGTCTGTAAACAATTGTTGGAAGAATTACTTGTGTCATGCACAAAGTAGATGTCCTAACAGACTTGCAAACACTATAGTTTGTTAACATGAAATCTGTGGAGTGGTTGAAAAATGAGTTTTAATGACTTCAACCTAAGTGTACATAAACTTCCGACTTAACTGTATATCATATCGATGTTCACATTACGTCGTAGCAGCTATATCATATGTGTTCACATTACGTCGTAGCAGTTAAATCCTATCAGTGTTCACATTACGTCGTAGCAGTTATATCATATCAGTGTTCACATTACGTCGTAGCAGTTAAATCATATCAGTGTTCACATTACGTCGTAGCAGCTATGTCATATCAGTGTTCACATTACATCGTAGCAGCTATATCATATCAGTGTTCACATTACGTTGTAGCAGCTATATCATATCAGTGTTCACATTACATCGTAGCAGCTATATCATATCAGTGTTCACATTACGTTGTAGCAGCTATATCCTATCAGTGTTCACATTACATCGTAGCAGCTATATCATATCAGTGTTCACATTACGTTGTAGCAGCTATATCATATCAGTGTTCACATTACGTCGTAGCAGCTATAACATATCAGTGTTCACATTACATCGTAGCAGTTATATCATATCAGTGTTCACATTACGTCGTAGCAGTTATATCATATCAGTGTTCACATTACGTCGTAGCAGTTATATCATATCAGTGTTCACATTACATCGTAGCAGTTATATCATATCAGTGTTCACATTACATCGTAGCAGTTATATCATATCAGTGTTCACATTACATCGTAGCAGCTATATCATATCAGTGTTCACATTACGTCGTAGCAGTTATATCATATCAGTGTTCACATTACATCGTAGCAGCTATATCATATCAGTGTTCACATTACGTCATAGCAGCTATATATATATTTTTTTTTTTTTGAGAACTAGTTCTCATTTCACAACTGCGACCTGGCCAAGACAAAGCAAAGCAGTGCAACAAAAACAACAACACAGAGTTACACATGGTATAAACAAACGTACAGTCAATAACACAATAGAGAATCTATGTACAGAGTGTGCAAATGTAGTAAGATTAGGAAGGTAGGACAATAAATAGGACATAGTGGTAAAATAATTACAGATTAGCATTAACACTGGAGTGATGGATGTGCAGATGATGATGTGCAAATAGAAATACTGGGGTGCAATTGAGCAAAGATAACAATATGGGGATGAGGTAGTAGGGTGGGCTATTTACAGAAGGGCTATATACAGGTGCAGTGATCGATAAGCAGCTTTGACAGCTGATGCTTAAAGTTATTGAGGGAGATAGGAATCTAGCTTCAATGATTTTTGCAATTCGTTCCAGTCATTGGCAGCAGAGAACTGGAAGGAATGGCGGCCAAAGGAGGTGTTGGCTTTGGGGGTGACCAATGAAATATACCTGCTGGAGCGCATGCTACTGGTGGGTTTTGCTATAGTGACCAGCGAGTTGAGATAAGGCGGGGATTTATCAGTGTTCACGTTACATCGTAGCAGCTATATCATATCAGTGTTCACATTACGTCGTAGCAGCTATATCATATCAGTGTTCACATTATGTCGTAGCAGCTATGTCATGTCAGTGTTCACCCTGTCTCATCCCTGTCGCACTCACACCCTGTCTCATCCCTGTCTCACTCACACGCCCTGTCTCATCCCTGTCTCACTCACACACCCCGTCTCATCCCTGTCTCACTCACACACCCTGTCTCATCCCTGTCTCTGTCTCACTCACACACCCTGTCTCATCCCTGTCTCTGTCTCACTCACACACCCTGTCTCATCCCTGTCTCACTCACACGCCCCGTCTCATCCCTGCCTCACTCACAAACACTGTCTCATCCCTGTCTCTGTCTCACTCACACACCCTGTCTCATCCCTGTCTCACTGACATGCCCTGTCTCATTCGTGTCTCATCCCTGTCTCACTCACATGCCTTGTCTCATCCCTGTCTCACTCAAATGCCCTGTCTCATCCCTGTCTCACTCACACGCCCTGTCTCATCCCTGTCTCTCACACGCCCTGTCTCATCCCTGTCTCACTCACGCCCTGTCTCATCCCTGTCTCATCCCTGTCTCACTCACATGCCCTGTCTCATCCCTGTCTCACTGTCACACCCTGTCTCATCGTTGTCTCATCCCTGTCTCATCACTGCCTCACTCACACGCCCTGTCTCATCCCTGTCTCATCCCTGTCTCACTCAAATGCCCTTTCCATCCCTGTCTCTCACACGCCCTGTCTCATCCCTGTTTCACTCACGCCCTGTCTCATCCCTGTCTCATCCCTGTCTCACTCACATGCCCTGTCTCGTCCCTGTCTCACTGTCACACCCTGTCTCATCGCTGTCTCATCCCTGTCTCATCACTGTCTCACTCACACGCTCTGTCTCATCGCTGTCTCATCCCTGTCTCACTGTCACACCCTGTCTCATCCCTGTCTCATCACTGTCTCATTGAAATGCCCCAGCATGCACATTCTTTCTCTTCTACCCCCCCCCCCGCCCGCCCCCACACTGTAGCCCTTTCAAATACAATGGGTTGTTACAAAGTGTGTTTGTGTGTGTGTGTGTGTGTGTGTGTGTGAGTGTGTGTGTGTGTTTTGATTGGAGCCTAAATCCAGAAGAGACTTAACAATATATTTACAGAGACATTAAGCCTTTATTCAGGTTTTATACACAGATCTTGATCTCTCAATCTGAGACAGTGATACTAGCTGGAACACTTCTCCTCTAAATGATTTTGTAATACGTATATGAGGTGACCAATGTTAACTTCATAATCGATGTGACTGCCAGTGTGTGTGTGTGTGTGTGTGTGTGTGTGTGTGTGTGTGTGTGTGTGTGTGTGTGTGAGAGAGAGAGAGAGAGGGATATAAGGGAGTGTGCATGAGATTGAGGGAGAGAGAGTGTGTATGACAGAGAGAGCGTGAGCGTTTGGTCCTCTGTCCCTTTAAGAGACTGGAAACTTATGATTGGTGTGTGTGTGTGTTTCGATGAGTCAGCTGGTTGGTGTGTGTGTGTGTGTGTGTGTGTGTGTGTCAGAGGAGACAGAGGCAGCAGTCCCAGACACAATCTCTCTCTCTCTCTCTCTCTCTGTCTCTCAGTGGACAGTAAGGATACTGCCAGGGACTTGGAATATACTCTTTCTCTCTATCTTCCAGCAGGTTCCGTACAGGAGCGTAGCTAAGTGACAGTGTCTGTGTCGGGCCGGGCGGTCCAGGTCTACACAGTGTGTGCGTGAGAGTGTGTGTGTACGATGCTGCGAGTGTTTATCCTGTGTGCTGAGAGGCTTCATACAGAAGATGATGACATCAGTGATGCCTACTGCCGAGTCGTCTATGAAGGTAGGAGGGACACAGCAATGCGTCAGGACTGAGAGGAGGGGCGTGTGTGAGTGACTGCATGCAGTAGTGTTTTATTATTCTCTCCTCGTCTTCCTCGCTGTCTCTCTCCCTCAATATATCCCTGTGTTCCTCTGGCACTAGCAGCTGAAGTTATTATTGGAAATGCACTGCCGGTGGGGCGGGGGTTGTTGGTGCAGGAGAGAGAGAGAGGACAGAAATGGGGGATGAGGGGAGTTTTAAAGATTTTTGGAAAACCTTTATCGGCACACTTCAGATAATCTACAAAAAAACAATGCCAAAGTACAGATAGAGAGACATAGAGAGACATAGAGAGAGAGAGAGGTAGAGTGGTAGAGAGAGAGAGAGGTAGATTGGTAGAGAGAGAGAGAGAGAGAGGTAGAGAGAGAGAGAGAGAGGTAGAGTGGTAGAGAGAGAGAGGTAGAGTGGTAGAGAGAGAGAGAGAGAGAGGTAGAGAGAGAGGTAGAGAGAGAGAGAGAGAGGTAGAGTGGTAGAGAGAGAGAGGAAGAGTGGTAGAGAGAGAGAGAGGAAGAGGAGTCCGGTTTCAGTTTGAGGGGGGTGTTTGGCTGCATGGGTGGGGGCGGGGGGGGTTGGTACAGGAGAGAGAGAGAGGACAGAAATGGGGGATGAGGGGAGTTTTAAAGATTTTTGGAAAACCTTTATCGGCACACTTCAGATAATCTACAAAAAAACAATGCCAAAGTACAGATAGAGAGACATAGAGAGAGAGAGAGAGGTAGAGGTAGAGTGGTAGAGAGAGAGAGAGAGGTAGAGTGGTAGAGAGAGAGAGAGAGGTAAAGTGGTAGAGAGAGAGAGAGAGGTAGAGTGGTAGAGAGAGAGAGAGGTAGTGGTAGAGAGAGAGAGGTAGATTGGTAGAGAGAGAGAGAGAGAGAGAGAGGTAGAGAGAGAGAGAGAGGTAGAGAGAGAGAGAGAGAGAGAGAGGTAGAGAGAGAGAGGTAGAGTGGTAGAGAGAGAGAGAGGTAGAGTGGTAGAGAGAGAGAGAGGTAGAGAGAGAGGTAGAGTGGTAGAGAGAGAGAGGTAGAGTGGTAGAGAGAGAGAGGTAGAGTGGTAGAGAGAGAGAGAGGTAGAGAGAGAGGTAGAGAGAGAGAGAGGTAGAGTGGTAGAGAGAGAGAGGTAGAGAGAGAGGTAGAGAGAGAGAGAGAGGTAGAGGTAGAGAGAGCGAGGTAGAGAGAGGTAGAGGTAGAGTGGTAGAGAGAGAGAGAGAGAGAGAGGTAGAGGTAGAGAGAGAGAGAGGTAGAGAGAGGTAGAGGTAGAGTGGTAGAGAGGTAGAGAGAGAGAGAGAGAGAGAGGTAGAGGTAGAGAGAGAGAGAGGTAGAGAGAGGTAGAGGTAGAGGTAGAGTGGTAGAGAGAGAGAGGTAGAGAGAGGTAGAGGTAGAGTGGTAGAGAGAGAGAGGTAGAGAGAGGTAGAGGTAGAGTGGTAGAGAGAGAGAGGTAGAGAGAGGTAGAGGTAGAGTGGTAGAGAGAGAGAGGTAGAGAGAGGTAGAGGTAGAGAGGTAGAGAGAGAGAGAGGAAGAGGAGTCTGGTTTCAGTTTGAGGGGGGTTGTTCAGCTGCAGCATGCCGTGGTGTTAGTACCAGCACACAATTATGGCTGACTTTACACAGTGGGGGCCTCACTCTATCTTTCTCTCTCTCTGTCTCTCTCCCCCTCTCTAAAGACATTGAACGTTTCTTTCTTCTGGAACAAAGTTACATGTTCCTCAGTACACAAACATGCACACAACAAAAACGAGCCATACTGTGCAGTGCTGGGCCCAGTCAGGTCTTTGACACATTCACACACTCCCCGGCTGAAATATCAGCCACAAAATGTTGCCACCATTGTAACAGGTTGTAATCAAGCCCTGTTCTCCAGCATGGAAACAGAAGAGGAATACCTGGTGCGGTAGTCTCAGGTTGGACTGACACACACACACACAAACACAAGCTTTGCGGGTCCATCAACCCATTTCAATACCTCTCACACCCTACAGTAACCTGTGGATCAGGAGAGAACCTTCATACATCAGCAGAACGTTAATGACCTATTACTTGACACTTTATGTTTATCCAGGAAGTCTCACAGCTGGAAGTGATTGGAAGTCCCATTGGTCATTCATAACACATCCATAAAGACTCTTGATCACTAACAGCTAAAACAAATAAACATTAAAGACATGTTTAAACCATACACATACATATAGTACAGCAATGCAGTTACATGTATCACGTATAAGGTAAAACCCAGATTCAGACAACTTGGAAGTAAGGACAGTTTATTAAATAGAACCGTTGAAGGCAAAATACAGGTCAAGGGCAGGCAGAGGTCAGTAATCCAAAAAGGTGGGGCAGAGGTACAGGCAGGCTCAGGGTCAGATCAGGCAGAGGTCAGTTATCCAGAAAGGTGGGGCAGAGGTACAGGCAGGCTCAGGGTCAGATCAGGCAGAGGTCAGTAATCCAGAAAGGTGGGGCAGAGGTACAGGCAGGCTCAGGGTCAGATCAGGCAGAGGTCAGTAATCCAGAAAGGTGGGGCAGAGGTACAGGCAGGGTCAGGGTCAGGGCAGGCAGAGGTCAGTTATCCAGAAAGGTGGGGCAGAGGTACAGGACGGCAGGCAGGGTCAGGGTCAGGGCAGGCAGAGGTCAGTAATCCAGAAAGGTGGGGCAGAGGTACAGGAGCAGAGGGAAACCGCTGGTAGGCTTGATGAAACAAAACCAACTGGCAACAGACAAACACAGAACACAGGTATAAATACACTGGACATAATGAGGAAGATGGAGACACCTGGAGGAGGTGGAGACAATCACACAGACAGGTGATACAGATCAGGGTGTGACAACATTGAACATTACACAGGACTGTGTATAGTGTAGCTTGTCCCTGAGCTGGAGGATGAATGGTTCTGGCCTCTCTTCCTGCTGGAGGATGAATGGTTCTGGCCTCTCTTCCTGCTGGAGGATGAATGGTTCTGGCCTCTCTTCCTGCTGGAGGATGAATGGTTCTTGCCTCTCTTCCTGCTGGAGGATGAATGGTTCTTGCCTCTCTTCCTGCTGGAGGATGAATGGTTCTGGCCTCTCTTCCTGCTGGAGGATGAATGGTTCTGGCCTCTCTTCCTGCTGGAGGATGAATGGTTCTTGCCTCTCTTCCTGCTGGAGGATCAATGGTTCTTGCCTCTCTTCCTGGCTGACTTTACACAGTGGGGGCCTCACTCTATCTTTCTCTCTCTCTGTCTCTCTCCCCCTCTCTAAAGACATTGAACGTTTCTTTCTTCTGGAACAAAGTTACATGTTCCTCAGTACACAAACATGCACACAACAAAAACTTGCCTCTCTTCCTGCTGGAGGATGAATGGTTCTGGCCTCTCTTCCTGCTGGAGGATGAATGGTTCTTGCCTCTCTTCCTGCTGGAGGATGAATGGTTCTGGCCTCTCTTCCTGCTGGAGGATGAATGGTTCTGGCCTCTCTTCCTGCTGGAGGATGAATGGTTCTTGCCTCTCTTCCTGCTGGAGGATGAATGGTTCTTGCCTCTCTTCCTGCTGGAGGATGAATGGTTCTGGCCTCTCTTCCTGCTGGAGGATGAATGGTTCTTGCCTCTCTTCCTGCTGGAGGATGAATGGTTCTTGCCTCTCTTCCTGCTGGAGGATGAATGGTTCTGGCCTCTCTTCCTGCTGGAGGATGAATGGTTCTGGCCTCTCTTCCTGCTGGAGGATGAATGGTTCTGGCCTCTCTTCCTGCTGGAGGATGAATGGTTCTGGCCTCTCTTCCTGCTGGAGGATGAATAGTTCTTGCCTCTCTTCCTGTTGTTGTTTCCAACATTAACAGTAACAACAAAGAAAGGTAGCACGTCTGTTAGGATATGTCTTTGTCAACCATCTGATCAGGGCATTTCTGTGCTGCACCAAAAACTCAACATTTGAAGATGAAACACGTCTTTATGGATGTGTTATGAATGACCAATGGGACTTCCAATCACTTCCAGCTGTGAGACTTCCTGGATAAACATAAAGTGTCAAGTAATAGGTCATTAACGTTCTGCTGATGTATGAAGGTTCTCTCCTGATTCACAGGTTACTGTAGGGTGTGAGAGGTATTGAAATGGGTTGATGGACCCGCAAAGCTTGTGTTTGTGGCTGTATATATGGGGATTTGTATTTAGCTGAGCTTGCTAGCTAGCTACATTTAGCTAGCAATTGTTGTGAAGTCACCAAAATTATTAGAAATAAGGATTGAGGTAGCAACAGTATGTAATCTAACTCAAACACTTAACTATTCTAACTTACTTGTTTTTTGCTGTCCAGTGGCAGCACAAGTGGAGCATTTGATTTGCGAATTCATCACATGATCAGCGTCTCGTCAGAAACACTCTAAAAGTACTTCCGATTCACAGAATTTCTGAACTTTTCAAAAAATAAAATCCCCATGTAATAGTAAAAAATGTCAATAACCATTCATGATATCTGAACAATAATTGACTAAACATTAATAATGATTCATATTTGTTCATATTTAAGTGACATTTGTATTGAATTTGGGCTTTAAAACATTCCAAGGTCAAATTCATTCCCCCAATGCAAATCACTGTATATGTAATACATAATGGCTTAGAGCAAGAACTATTCTGGGGGCTGCAGTAAAGGTATTGTAGGGAGAACTCAGTAGGGTATGTAGTATGTGGTGTCCTGTCATGGGGCTCTGAATAATACAGAGTGTCTTTTACTCCACTCATTTCACTGGCGGCCAAATTACATGTGGCTTCCTGCACTACAGAAAACCCACTAACCAAACAACAGTGCAGGGCTTGGACATGTTAATTAAAGGGGAACTACACTCAAAAATGTAAGTTTCTTAGATTTTTCCTTGACCTCAAAATCCATCCCCCGATGCTGTTTAAAAAACTGGGGAAACCAGAAAAACAAGGAAACGGAATATGGGGAAAACAGAAGTAGGCAAAAAAATTATAATAGCTTAACCAGCTTCTTAACCAGCTCATCTATCATACATAATAGTACATCTTAGCTTCTTAACCAGCTAATCTATATCATACATAATAGTACATCTTAGCTTCTTAACCAGCTTCTTAACCAGCTCAGCTATATCATACATAATAGTACATCTTAGCTTCTTAACCAGCTCATCTATCATACATAATAGTACATCTTAGCTTCTTAACCAGCTCATCTATCATACATAATAGTACACCTTAGCTTCTTAACCAGCTCATCTATCATACATAATAGTACATCTTAGCTTCTTAACCAGCTCATCTATCATACATAATAGTACACCTTAGCTTCTTAACCAGCTCATCTATATCATACATAATAGTACATCTTAGCTTCTTAACCAGCTTCTTAACCAGCTAATCTATATCATACATAATAGTACATCTTAGCTTCTTAACCAGCTTCTTAACCAGCTCATCTATCATACATAATAGTACATCTTAGCTTCTTAACCAGCTCATCTATCATACATAATAGTACACCTTAGCTTCTTAACCAGCTCATCTATATCATACATAATAGTACATCTTAGCTTCTTAACCAGCTTCTTAACCAGCTCAGCTATATCATACATAATAGTACATCTTAGCTTCTTAACCAGCTTCTTAACCAGCTCAGCTATATCATACATAATAGTATCATCCGTATATCGATGAAGTTAACAGATTCACCAATGGTGTTTAGAGAAATAGTGAAGTGAAAAAGTCCCAAAATCGCCCCCTGTGTTGGGACCCTGTGTTGGGACCCTGTGTTGGGACCCTGTGTTGGGACCCTTTACACAGTGGGTTTCAACCCTGTGTTAATATACTGTATAAGCATGCTTTGTTTTTATAAATATATTTGATCCCGGGATCAAATATGTTGTTATAAAGCTTCATATGACTATATGCTTCAGGGATCAAATATGTTGTTATAAAGCTTCATATGACTATATGCTTCAGGGATCATATATGTTGTTATAAAGCTTCATATGACTATATGCTTCAGGGATCAAATATGTTGTTATAAAGCTTTATATGACTATATGCTTCAGGGATCAAATATGTTGTTATAAAGCTTCATATGACTATATGCTTCAGGGATCGTGTCCTCATATGACCCTTTTTTTACCCTGTAGTCTAGAAAATGTGTGTGTGTGTGTGTGTGTGTGTGTGTGTACATAAGTGTGTGTCTGTGCTTACGCATACAACACCAGTAATACAAACCAGACACTGGTCCATTAAAAAATTTTGCATCATGAATATGATTGAGAGTGCCCCAGTGTTACCACGGTGATCGGTCACAGCCAGACCCATACAGCAATGTGATGCTACGATGTTGTTGTTATTATGTTCACACCTAGTGGTGTAGCTTCGAGTCTGGACACGTCTAATAGTGGACGCTCACATGGGATGGCTTTTCAGCTTTTTTCTTGTCTGAATTGCTGTGTCTGATTGAGACTGTAGGTGGCGCTGCCTGGTTGAGACTGTAGGTGGCACTGCCTGGTTGAGACTGTAGGTGGCGCTGCCTGAATGAGACTGTAGGTGGCGCCTCCTGGTTGAGACTGTAGGTGGCGCTGCCTGGTTGAGACTGTAGGTGGCACTGCCTGAATGAGACTGTAGGTGGCGCTGCCTGTGAGTGTAGGTTGGGCTGCCTGTTTGAGACTGTAGGTTGGGCTGCCTGTTTGAGTGTAGGTTGGGCTGCCTGTTTGAGACTGTAGCTTGTGCTGCCTGTTTGAGACTGTAGGTTGTGCTGCCTGTTTGAGACTGTAGGTGGCGCTGCCTGTTTGAGACTGTAGGTTGGGCTGCCTGATTAAGTGTTTCAGAGACTCTGCATTTGTGTCACACTGTTGTGGTGATACTTTGTCTGAGTCAAGAATCCACCAGCTGCTTCTGACCAGATCTGTGGAGGGGATTAGGAAGGTCAAGTTGTGAATACCCCTTTATGAACACACTGGGGGGTAGCCTAGCGGTTAGAGTGTTGGGCCAGTAAACGAAAGGTCGTTGGTTCGAATACCAGAGCCGACAAGATGAAAAAAAAAAGTGTCCTTGAGCAAGACACTTAACCCTAATTTGTTCCAGGGGCTGACCCTGTAGGTAGGCAGTCATTGTAAATAAGAATTTGTTCTTTACTGACTTGCCTAGTTAAATAAAGGTTAAATAGAAAAAAATAGTAATAATATATATCTCTTATATAAAACATCCCTAAACATGCTGAACTAAACATCTCTAATCATGCTGAACTAAACATCCCTAATCATGCTGAACTAAACATCCCTAATCATGCTGAACTAAACATCCCTAATCATGCTGAACTAAACATCCCTAATCATGCTGAACTAAACATCCCTAATCATGCTGAACTAAACATACCTAATCATGCTGAACTAAACATCCCTAATCATGCTGAACTAAACATCCCTAATCATGCTGAACTAAACATCCCTAATCATGCTGAACTAAACATCCCTAATCATGCTGAACTAAACATCCCTAATCATGCTGAACTAAACATCCCTAATCATGCTGAACTAAACATCCCTAAACATGCTGAACTAAACATCCCAAATCATGCTGAACTAAACATCCCTAATCATGTTGAACTAAACATCCCTAATCATGCTGAACTAAACATCCCCTAATCATGTTGAACTAAACATCCCTAATCATGCTGAACTAAACATCCCCTAATCATGCTGAACTAAACATCCCTAATCATGCTGAACTAAACATCCCTAATCATGCTGAACTAAACATCCCTAATCATGCTGAACTAAACATCCCTAATCATGCTGAACTAAACATCCCTAATCATGCTGAACTAAACATCCCCTAATCATGCTGAACTAAACATCCCTAATCATGCTGAACTAAACATCCCTAATCATGCTGAACTAAACATCCCTAATCATGCTGAACTAAACATCCCTAATCATGCTGAACTAAACATCCCTAATCATGCTGAACTAAACATCCCTAAACATGCTGAACTAAACATCCCAAATCATGCTGAACTAAACATCCCTAATCATGTTGAACTAAACATCCCTAATCATGCTGAACTAAACATCCCCTAATCATGCTGAACTAAACATCCCTAATCATGCTGAACTAAACATCCCCTAATCATGCTGAACTAAACATCCCCTAATCATGCTGAACTAAACATCCCTAATCATGCTGAACTAAACATCCCTAATCATGCTGAACTAAACATCCCTAATCATGCTGAACTAAACATCCCTAATCATGCTGAACTAAACATCCCTAATCATGCTGAACTAAACATCCCTAATCATGCTGAACTAAACATCCCTAATCATGCTGAACTAAACATCCCCTAATCATGCTGAACTAAACATACCTAATCATGCTGAACTAAACATCCCTAATCATGCTGAACTAAACATCCCTAATCATGCTGAACTAAACATACCTAATCATGCTGAACTAAACATCCCTAATCATGCTGAACTAAACATCCCTAATCATGCTGAACTAAACATCCCTAATCATGCTGAACTAAACATCCCTAAACATGCTGAACTAAACATCCCAAATCATGCTGAACTAAACATCCCTAATCATGTTGAACTAAACATCCCTAATCATGCTGAACTAAACATCCCCTAATCATGCTGAACTAAACATCCCTAATCATGCTGAACTAAACATCCCCTAATCATGCTGAACTAAACATCCCCTAATCATGCTGAACTAAACATCCCTAATCATGCTGAACTAAACATCCCTAATCATGCTGAACTAAACATCCCTAATCATGCTGAACTAAACATCCCTAATCATGCTGAACTAAACATCCCTAATCATGCTGAACTAAACATCCCTAATCATGCTGAACTAAACATCCCTAATCATGCTGAACTAAACATCCCTAATCATGCTGAACTAAACATCCCCTAATCATGCTGAACTAAACATCCCCTCTAATCAATGTCTATACCCAGCTGTTCCTGGGAGACAGATACAGAGTGAGAGATTGAAAGTGAGAGAGAGATAAGAAAAGAGAGAGAGAGAGAGATAAGAGGGGAGAAGAAAAATAGAGGAGAGGGAGACATTAAAGAGAGAGAGAGAGAGAGAGAGAGAGAGAGAGAGAGAGAGAGAGATTGTCTGGGTGATAGAAAGAGAGCGAAAGAGAGAAAGGAAGAGGGGGAGGAAATGTTGAGATTTCCTTTGTACTCACAGGGTGTGATGCTGGAGCTGGGGGTAGTCCTACGAGTGTGTGTTTGGAGATGTCCTACGAGTGTGTGTTTGGAGATATCCCTGTTCGCTGGCGGTCTGTGAGTGAGAGGGACAAGGAGATATCTTGAGACACCGGGTAGGGAAGGCAGAAGACTACAGCTCATCATTTGGACTTGGTGCCTAAGAACCATACACACCTTCACATACACATTCCGGAGAAAGTGTGTGTGTGTGAGATGTTCAGACGTTCTCCTCACCTGTGAGAGCAGTAACAGTTTCGTTACCCAGGGTGCGATTGTTACTGGGATCGTTGCTAGGGTCATCACTGTCGCCGTGTGCCTTGCCAGGGTGGCACCATGTTGAAGTGTGTTATCCAACGGGCCAACAACCTGCGGGAGAAGGATGGTCGCCTTAGTGATCCTCTGTGTGGCGTCATCTTCAGAGGTAATGGGTCAGGGGTCAGAGGTGAAAGACTGTAAGAGGTACGTCTTTTCTTCCATATAGTTAATTGATTGATTGATTCATGCCACTGATTGGTCAGAAAGTCCACTCACCTGGTGTCCCAGGTCAGTCCCTGACTAGATGGGAAAGATGGTATATCATTTAGGGTTGATTTTAGAAACAAACAGTGCTTGGTATCGATCTCATCCGCGGGTTATCTTCCAGAAACCTATTGCTTTACGGGAGAGGTACAAAGAAATTGGTCAGGGGTTTTCCTCATTATCATTATGGACGTTTCTGTTTTCTCCGTTTTTCCATTATTAGCTAATAATGTAAAGATCAACAGATTTGATACATTTTCAGAGATACGTTAAAATTACTTTATTCTGAATGATAAGGTATTATAATAGGTGAGCACATTATCTTGTATTTTTCCATGACCTTTAATGTGGTAATCTGACTGACATGGGAGGTTAACTGCTCTTACTTCCTCTCTTTGTTCCATCCACTTCCTGTTCCTGGTGCCATCAGACTGACATGTGTGTCCTAGTTCCCATGGCAACATGGCACTGCACCAAGACCGACTTTTATCGCTATCCCTCTGACGGAAACATGTCGTTTGTGTGTAATGATTTGACATGTTTCAGACTGTTTCTATAAACATGTCGTTTGTGTGTAATGATTTGACATGTTTCATACCGTTTCTATGAACATGTCGTTTGTGTGTAATGATTTGACATGTTTCATACCGTTTCTATGAACATGTCGTTTGTGTGTAATGATTTGACATGTTTCATACCGTTTCTATGAACATGTCGTTTGTGTGTAATGATTTGACATGTTTCAGACCGTTTCTATAAACATGTCGTTTGTGTGTAATGATTTGACATGTTTCAGACTGTTTCTATAAACATGTCGTTTGTGTGTAATGATTTGACATGTTTCAGACCGTTTCTATAAACATGTCGTTTGTGTGTAATGATTTGACATGTTTCATACCGTTTCTATGAACATGTCGTTTGTGTGTAATGATTTGACATGTTTCATACCGTTTCTATGAACATGTCGTTTGTGTGTAATGATTTGACATGTTTCAGACCGTTTCTATAAATGAAAGTTATTTTGTGTCACTCTCGACAAGAGCGTCTGCTATTGCCGGTACCTTGTTCTCAGTGTATCTCAGCTAATCATTATGGGGTTAATAGCGTTAGAACAGCTCTCTCTCTCTCTCTCTCTCTCTCTCTCTCTCTCTCTCTCTCTCTCTCTCTCTCTCTCTCTCTCTCTCTCTCTCTCTCTCTCTCTCTCTCTCTCTCTGTCACAGCAAGACTTGACCCTGTTGAATTGCAACAACTTCAGGAATTCAGCAATGTGAATAAACATGCTTTCTGTTGCCTAACTTAGTCTGTGTCCTGAATAGCACCCTGTTCCCTTTAGAGTGCAATACATTTGACCAGGACCCATAGGATGCCATTTGGGACGCATCCCTGTTCTTACATTTAAGCAAGATCAGCACTATGTTAAAACATATTCCACCTCAATGTTGGTCTATATAACTGTGTCTATATAACCCTGTCTATATAACTGTGTCTATATAACCCTGTCTATATAACCCTGTCTATATAACCCTGTCTATATAACTCTGTCTATATAACTCTGTCTATATAACTCTGTCTATATAACTCTACTATATAACCCTGTCTATATAACTCTGTCTATATAACTCTGTCTATATAACTGTGTCTATATAACCGTGTCTATATAACCGTGTCTATATAACCGTGTCTATATAACCGTGTCTATATAACCGTGTCTATATAACCCTGTCTATATAACTCTGTCTATATAACTCTGTCTATATAACTGTGTCTATATAACCGTGTCTATATAACCGTGTCTATATAACTGTGTCTATATAACCGTGTCTATATAACCGTGTCTATATAACTGTGTCATTTATAACCGTGTCTATATAACCGTGTCTATATAACTGTGTCTATATAACTCTGTCTATATAACTCTGTCTATATAACTGTGTCTATATAACTGTGTCTATATAACTCTGTCTATATAACTGTGTCTATATAACTGTGTCTATATAACTCTGTCTATATAACTCTGTCTATATAACTCTGTGAATTTAAAATTTGGAAATGGTGAGACAGATCTCCAAACCCAAGAGAGAAGAGATATATCACCCACTTCTCTCTCCATAACTAGATGGTTAGTCAGAGCAGGGAGGCTGTTCTGTAATTATGGTGTCTGATGTCTATAAATGGCAATTTTATCTGATGCTGATACTGCAGAGGAGGAATAGAGAGACAGAGGGATAGAGAGACAGACAGACAGACAGACAGACAGACAGACAGACAGACAGACAGACAGACAGACAGACAGACAGACAGACAGACAGACAGACAGACAGACAGACAGACAGACAGACAGACAGACAGACAGACAGACAGACAGAGAGTGAGAGAGTTGGAAAGCAAGTCATTGTTTTGAGAGCTCTGTTCTCTTGTTGCTGAGAGACATAAAGAGAGGGGGGTGAGGACAGAGGGGCGAGGAGAGAGGGTGAGGAGAGGAGAGAGGGATAAGGAGAGAGCGTGAGGAGGGGGTAAGGAGAGAGGGTGAGGAGAGAGGGTGAGGAGAGGAGATCGGGTGAGGAGAGCGGGTCAGTTGAGAGGACAGGGGTTAGACGGTGTGAGGGAGTCTATAGAGAGGAAATCCTCAATTCCTGTTTTTGAAGTCTTGGTGTTCCACACTTTAATAACCATCAGTAAAACCTGTCTGTGTCATGTAGCCTTCCCATAGCTCTCCTTTAGGTCTGGTCTGTGTGTGTGTGCGTGTGCGTGTGTGTGTGTGTGTGTGTGTGTGCATGCTTCTGTATGTGTGTGTGTGTGTGTGTGCGTGCGAGGGTGCGTGTGTCAGGGGCTATTTTAAGACAGAGCCTGTCGTGCCCCATTCATTCTGAACCAGGAAGTTAGCAGGAAGTAAGCATTGCGTCACTTCCTGTTGGTGAGATATCCTTCAAACAAAAGCACACTTTCCTGGGAATTATGGTGTGGGTATTTATGGATATTTATGTGTGTGCCTACGCTCGGATACACACACACACACACACACACACACACACACACACACACACACACACCCTCCCCCGCTCTCTTTCCTCTGAAGGGTGGGGGTGGACCTCAGAATCATCTCATTCCAAAATCATGGGCATTAATATGGAGTTGGATTCTATTTGCTGCTATAACAGCCTCCACTCTTCTGGGAAGGCTCTCCACTAGATGTTGGAACATCGCTGCAGGGACTTGCTTCCATTCAGCCACTAGAGCATTAGGTCGGGCACTGATGTTGGGTGATTAGGCCTGGCTCGCAGTCTGCGTTCCAATTCATCCCAAAGGTGTTTGATGGGGTTGAGGTCAGGGCTCTGTGCGGGCCAGTCAAGTTCCTCCACACCGATCTCGACAAACCATTTCTGTATGGACCACGCTTTGTTCACTTTCATAGCAGCCACATTGCATTCCTCCTCTCACCTCTTCCCTTCGCTTGTGGACTTCAATGCACAACACATCAGCTGTATGTGACCAGGGGTAAAAACCTTTCCAAGCCACACCATGTCATAACACATCAGCTGTATGTGACCAGGGGTAAAAACCTTTCCAAGCCACACCATGTCATAACACATCAGCTGTATGTGACCAGGGGTAAAAACCTTTCCAAGCCACACCATGTCATAACACATCAGCTGTATGTGACCAGGGGTAAAAACCTTTCCAAGCCACACCATGTCATAACACATCAGCTGTATGTGACCAGGGGTAAAAACCTTTCCAAGCCACACCATGTCATAACCGCTACACACAGCCTACATCGTTGTCCCCATATTAGATAAAGTAACGTCCTAGTCAACATAGCTAATAGAACTAACGCGAACTATTGCAATCATGCAGTAACATTACAGTGTATAGTCAGTAAGTAGTTTAGCACTTACACCAGCGGTGGCAATACATTTGTAAAACCTAAGCTTACCTTGACTTGGAAGAGTTACATTGTTGTGTTGGATAGTCATAGCCAGCTAGCTAACATATCGTCCATCTCTGCTTGAGCTGGGTGTTTGAGTAGACTAAACTAGCTAACAGCATCCCTCTCTGCTTGAGCTGGGTGTTTGAGTAGACTAAACTAGCTAACATAGCATCCATCTCTGCTTGAGCTGGGTGTTTGAGTAGACTAAACTAGCTAACATAGCATCCATCTCTGCTTGAGCTGGGTGTTTGAGTAGACTAAACTAGCTAGCTGCATTTGTGAAACTGAAAGTGAAAACAATGGCACTCTCTCTCTTTTGCTTCTCTTTCATTTCTGAAAAATTAATTAGTTTAAAACTATTCAACTATTGTTTATCTCTCTCTGTGAGTCAACTACTCACCACATTTTATACACTGCAGTGCTAGCTAGCTGTAGCTTATGCTTTCAGTACTAGTTTCATTTTCTGAATGAACTTTGATTGGGTGGGCAACATGTCAGTTCATGCTGCAACAGCTCTGATAGGTTGGAGGACGTCCTCTGGAAATTGTCATAATTACTGTGTAAGTCTATGGACTGGGGTGAGAACCGTGAGCTTCCTAGGTTTTGTATTGAAGTCAATGTACCCAGAGGAGGACAGAAGCTAGCTTTCCTCCAGCTACACCATGTTGCTACCATGTGCTGCTGAGGCTGCTGTAGGCATTCATCGAAAAACAGTGTATTTTAATCAATTATTTGGTAAAATGTGATTATATTTAGTTTTATCTTAAAGGATAACTTTTTATGAAATTCACTGAGGAGGATGGTCCTCCCCTTCCTCCTCTGAGGAGCCTCCACTGGTGTGTGTGTGTGTATCTCTGGGTGTTCTCTCTGTACAAAGGTGAAGTAGTGTTCTGTGATAAGATAACTTCCATCCATCTCCCTGCTGGCATTTTTTAGGTCTGTCACTCTGACTATTTCCTGTTTCTACTTCCTGCTTCCTGCTATAATATTGATTGACAGGAAGTCACTGCTCAGAACCTCTATGTTACAGGAAGTACTCACTAATGATAAACTCATTGATAATGTTGTTTTATTATTTTCTAATTGTTCTTCTTCTCTCCTCTTGTTTTCCAGGATCAAAAAAGAAGACAAAAGTCATCAAGAATAACATAAACCCTGTCTGGAATGAGGTGTGGTATATGGTCTGATATACCACGGCTTTCAGCCAATCAGCATTCAGGGCTCGAACCACCCGGTTTATAATATACAGTAGTGAATATTCTAATATACTGTATTCTATCATTAATAATTAATTTGCCTGTCGTCTCTCCCAGGGTTTTGAGTGGGACCTGAAGGGAATACCTCTGGATTCAGGAGCTGAGCTTCATTTGGTGGTCAAGGACCATGAGAAGATGGGGAGGAACAGGTACAGTTACAGTGTGTGTGTGTGTGTGTGTTTGAGCTTCATGTGCTGATCAAGGACCATGAGAAGATGGGAAGGAACAGTACGTTGTGTGTATGGTTTCTAGGTACATTTCAGGAAATGACCTGGGAAGCAAAAAACAAACGATTTAATCCATTTTAGAATAAAGCTGTAACGTAACAACATGTGGAAAAAGGGAAGGGGTCTGAATACTTTCCAAAGGCACTGTATGTCACCACTTCACATGATACAAATCCTTCCTCAGCATTGGGAAAGTTTCCTCAGATCCCAGAATGGACAGCATTGGGAAAGTTTCCTCAGATCCCAGAATGGATGGCAATGGGAAAGTTTCCTAAGATCCCAGAATAGACAGCATTGGGAAAGTGTGTGTGTTTGCCTTGGGAGGTTATCGTTACCATAGTGATCATTCCTCCTGATAACAGCAGGAAA
>CM042423.1:1944882-1967382 GCA_023634145.1 Thymallus thymallus
TGGCCCACTCCTCCATACAGATCTTCTCCAGATCCTTCAGGTTTCGGGGCTGTCGCTGGGCAATACAGACTTTCAGCTCCCTCCAAAGATTTTCTATTGGGTTCAGGTCTGGAGACTGGCTAGGCCGCTCCAGGACCTTGAGATGCTTCTTACGGAGCCACTCCTT
The DNA here is from genome assembly GCA_023634145.1 of Thymallus thymallus. Taxonomy (NCBI): domain Eukaryota; kingdom Metazoa; phylum Chordata; class Actinopteri; order Salmoniformes; family Salmonidae; genus Thymallus; species Thymallus thymallus. The sequence goes on from CM042423.1 coordinate 1,945,049, forward strand.
AGTTGCCCTGGCTGTGTGTTTCGGGTCGTTGTCATGCTGGAAGACCCAGCCACGACCCATCTTCAATGCTCTTACTGAGGGAAGGAGGTTGTTGGCCAAGATCTCGCGATACATGGCCCCATCCATCCTCCCCTCAATACAGTGCAGTTACAAAAATAATTTGCAGACGGAGCCATCTATGATTCTCCAAATTATATTTTTAAAGAGGGAGCTAAATATTTTGAGCAGATTTTCTCTTTTCCGTCTCGTCCACTGAATGACGATTACTGTAAGGAATTATTTCCAAATAAAAAAAATGGGAAATTAACAAATGTACAGAAAGATCAGTGCGGTCTGGAAAAACCCCAGGGCATGATGGAATACCGGTAGAGGTATATCAAGCCTTTTTTGATATACTCAAAGCTCCATTGTTAACTTGTTTTAACTACTCCTATAGAAATGGTAGTCTGTCAGGTACTCAGCAGGACCCAGATGGTAAATATAAAAATCCAGTTTATTTAAAAAAACTGGAGGCCTCTTACACTTCAATGCAAAAATACTAGCGAAATGCATAGAACTCAGAATTAAAAAGGTTTTACCAGGTATTATTCATCTTGATCAGACAGGTTTTTTACATGGACGATACGTTGGAGATAACATACGACAACTACTAGAAATAATAGAACATCATGAAACATCTAAGAAGCCGGGCCTGGTATTTATAGCGGAGTTTGAAAAAGCCTTTGATAAAGTAAGAGTGGATTTTATTTATAAATGCCTGGATTTTTACAATTTCGGTGATTCTCTTATAAAATGGGTAAAATAGTAAATAGCGGCTACTTCTCAGAGAGTTTAGAATTGTCAAGAGGAGTTAAACAAGGGTGTCTGCTGTCACCATATCTATTCGTTATGGTCATCGAAATGCTAGCTATTAAAGTCAGATCAAATAACAACATTAGAGGATTAGAAATCCAAGGCTTAAAAACGAAGGTGTCCATGTCTGCAAGCTAGTTCCCTGCAATGTCTCATTGAAGATCTAGATAACTTATCTGGACTCTCAGGACTAAAACCTAATTATGATAAGTGCACAATATTACGTATTGCATCTTAAAAAAAAAATATCCAGCAGTTTACCGGTAAACTGGGATGAAGTAGAAAAAATAGACAAGATCCTGCCACCATGGAGCGGTAAATACCTGTCTATTTATGGAAAAATTGCCCTGATTAACTCCTTAGTCATATCTCAGTTTACTCACTTACTTATGGTGCTGCCTACTCCTGATGATTAGTTTTTCAAATCATATGAGCCAAAATCAATATTCATTATATAGATAGGCACGCTTTATCTTGTCTGGTTTAGCATTCCAGATAAAGCAACATTTTTTTTTGCTTTATCTGGAATGCTAAACCAGACAAGATAAAGCGTGCCTATCTATATAATGAATATGAATTGGCTGGGTTGAGATTATTAAATATAAAAGCACTAAACCTCTCTCTAAAAGCTTCACTTATTTAAAGTTTTACTTGAACCCTAAATGGTTCTCAAGTAGATTGTTATTGACCTTGTGGGAGTTCTATCGACATGCCCTTGAGCAGGGCGTTGACCCTGGTTGCTTCTGTGTGTCGCTCTGGATGGGAGTCAGTTAGATGACTAATGTGATGTAGTTGTTGAGTGGCTTCACTGCAAGTATATTGTATGTTTTAAATATTCAATAATAAAAATTAAAAAAATAAAAAAATAATAATAATAATATATATTTTTTAAATGATGTAACCTGTTACAACTAGTTAATAAGCCTGTTATAATTTTAAATATTTAACTAGGCAAGCCAGTTAAGAACAAATTCTTATTTACAATGACGGCCTACTGGGTTAACTGCCTTGTTCAGGGGCAGAACGACAACTTTTTACCTTGTCAGCTCGGGGATTCGATCCAGCAACCTGCCGCCACACAAAAGCCTGTTATTAGCTGTTATAGCTAGTTAATAAACATACTATAGCTAAAGCTAGGTAATATTTCTCTTGTAACTTAGTTTTATAACATATTCTCTTTATTTATTTCTCTTAGACTTTCTTTCTGAACTTCTATGAGACTCCGTCAGACCTCTTCGATGAGCCCATCTTCATTACAGTAAGTATTTATCAGTATAAAGTTATAATTCACAACTACATTGAATATATATATATATATATATATATATATATATATATATATATATATATATATATAGTAATGAGTATATTAGTAATGTATAATATCGCTCTGTCTCTCTTTCTTTCTTTCTTTCTTTCTTTCTTTCTTTCTTTCTTTCTTTCTTTCTTTCTTTCTTTCTTTCTTTCTTTCTTTCTTTCTTTCTTTCTTTCTTTCTCTCTCTCTCTCTCACACTCTCTCTCTCTGTCAGGTTTTTGACTCCAAATCGCTGCGAACTGACTCAGTGATAGGTGAATTCAAGGTAAAACATTCTCTACTCTACTCATCCTCTGTAAATTCTCCACATCTCTCTATGAACATTTATGTGCCATGGAAGATCAGAGTATTTCTGTTCGGATATTTATTTCTCTGGATTTCTTTTACAGCTTGATGTTGGCACAGTCTACAGCGAGAGCAGTGAGTAAAAACACATCTATAACTAAGTTTCCATCCAATTAGAATCAGCATAAAGAAAATATGTGCATTTCCACCAGATGGACTTATTGCAGACAGAAATCAGTCAAACATCGATCATCACCAGAATAAGACCCTCAATATTTATTGTAAAGGCGCATCAAGCTCATCACCATGCACTTTCACCACCCTGTGAAGTTTATCATAATTTATTTCATCTGTAGCCTAATAAACTGCATAGTGGGAGGACCACACACTATATCATCATGTGACTCCAAGTTTACTTCGATGTGATGGTTATTATATCAATATTTGCGCATAAAGGCATTGCCACCGCCTTTTCCTTTATAATTAATATTATCGACACAAAAATATCCCACCATGTCGAACAAACAAATGATCTGTCAGCATTTATAAAATTACACCGAAACTTCCTGTTTCCATCACAGCTGTCGGGATTTAAAAAAAAATACAATATGACAGCTGTGATGGAAATGGAAAATCAGTTGACCAAATGTCGACAAAACTAAATACGCTAGACATGATGGGATCTTTACGGAAGTCCTGAAGCCCAAGGCAAAAAATAAAATAAAAAATGTAGACCCTTGGAATTATCTCGTTTTAACTACTTAGTATCTTGTTTGAATGACTTAGTATCTTGTTTGAATGACTTAGTATCTCGTTTGAATGACTTAGTATCTCGTTTGAATGACTTAGTATCTTGTTTGAATGACTTAGTATCTCGTTTGAATGACTTAGTATCTTGTTTGAATGACTTAGTATCTCGTTTGAATGACTTAGTATCTCGTTTGAATGACTTAGTATCTCGTTTGAATGACTTAGTATCTTGTTTGAATGACTTAGTATCTTGTTTGAATGACTTAGTATCTTGTTTGAATGACTTAGTATCTCGTTTGAATGACTTAGTAAAAAAAATATATGATATGATTAACAGTTCTTTGATAGCCTAAAGCATGGATGCTTTTGAATGCCAGAGTATGTAAGTGGGTGAGTTTGGAGTGAGAATTGTCAGCCTTCTCTCCGGCTCTGGTACAAGCTTTGGGGATGCTCTGCCTAGAATATTTATATGGAAATACTCTATGGAAATATGATAATCTCACGGACATGATGGTGTTTTCTGTTTTGCTCTATGACTTGTCTGAAGTCGGTACAGCCGATCTGCCAACTTCTGTCTGTAGCATCCGAACCGTTGGGTTACACAATAATATTTGACCGACCGGCTCGATTCAGTCTTATGTATCAAAATGATATAACATGCACTACAGTTGAGGAACAATGGGAAAGTAATTCTGCTTTGAAAGTTGATAAACTTTTTAAATGTATTTTATTTAACCATTATTTAACTAGACGAGTCAGTTAAGAACAAATTCTTATTTACAAAGACGGCCTACACCAGCCAAACTTCGTCGACGCTGGGCCAATTGTACACCACCCTATGAGACTCCTAATCACCGCCGCTTGTGATACAGTCTGGATTTGAACCAGGTTGTCTGTAGGGATGCCTCTAGCACTGAGATGCAGTGTCTTAGACCACTGAACCTCACTTTTGAGAAAATGTCCCTTGAATGTTTTGGTACCTACTGGAGAGTTCTTCTTTGTCTCCACCCATTCAGCATCGTTCACACCTCTTAAGTCTTAGCCCCACCCATCTCTTTAAGGATTCACATGTGAGGCCACGTACTAAACAACCAAAGATTTCAAGACTAAAGGCTGGTTTATAATATGGGTGCATTCGTAAATTCAATCTGTGGTGCCAGAGTGCGCTCTGGGTGTTCATAAACGTTGTTCGATTGTCTGTTCAGAGGGCACACTGGATGCTCTGGCGGAGAAGTAGGTTGATCCGAGCTTCTGACCTCACAACAGCAGTCAAGCTGCTGCTTTCCAATAAATATTGAAGGTTTGATTCTGGTGATAATCGATGCTTGGCTGCCGTTTGTCCGTAATGATCTCATCATGTAGGCTATAGCCTACAGCGCACATATAACGTGCCAATACCAGTTTTTGTTAGAAAATCATCAGTAGAGTTGGAAATGGGACCCATTTAACTTGTCATTTTTATTCAGGAATTTACCTGCAAAAGTCATTTTTATGTGCACTATGTCATCAAGCACAGCCTTTTATCCACAATACATCAATTTGATGGAACACATCTGGTGGGAAAATGTGCTCACTGCTTTCATGCAGATTTTAGAATATTCGCATGAAAATCTTGTTGCCAATTGGATGGAACCTATACATATGTTTTTATTGATTTTATTTCACCTTTATTTAGGCAGGGAGTCCCATTGAGACCAATGTCTCTTTTGCAGGGTAGCCATGCATAACAAGACTAGTAGCAATTAACAGTTAGAGACACAAATACTTCAAGCATCAGAAATACAAAAACACAATTATTCAAAACATGCAGAAATAATGTGTAAGTTGTATTCCTATTATTCATCTTCAATATCCTAATAATTTCAGAATAATCAGCTGTACTATAAGCCATAAATCGGAAGTACTCATTCTCCCACAATGCTCGTTTTCCTCTAGGACACGCCTTCTTGCGAAAGTGGCTCCTCCTCTCTGACCCTGACGACCTCTCGGCCGGGGCCAAAGGTTACCTGAAGGTCAGCCTCTGCGTATTGGCTGCAGGCGACGAAGCTCCAGTGAGTCTGATAAAATGACGTCTAATGTTGAGTTGATCTCTGCGTCTCTTGGTTGATTGTGTATCGCCTCTGTATCCGTCTCATATCTGTCCACTTGGTTCTCTTTGTGTCTCTCAATCTCTTTTTTTCTGTTGAGTGTTTGTGTTTGTACATCTGTTCCGATATATAATGAACAAAAATACAAACTCAACATGTAAAGTGTTGGTCCCATGTTTCAAATTGTTGAATGTTGCGTTGATATTACTCAGACAGCTAACTCAGTCTTGTGGCGCTCATACAACCTCTCTCTCTCTCTCTCTCTCTCTCTCTCGTTGTCTCTCTCTCTCTCTCTCTCTCTCGTTGTCTCTCTCTCTCGTTGTCTCTCTCTCTCTCTCTCGTTGTCTATCTCTCTCTGTCTCTCTCTCTCTCTGTCTCTCTCTCTCTCCCTCCATCTCTCTCTCTCTCTGTCTCTCTCTCTCAATTCAATTCAATTCCCTTTATTGGCATGACGCAACAATGTACATATTGCCAAAGTATCATACATCAAAACAATTTTAAGGCATTAAATATGTCAGGCACTGTCCCTCAACATAGCATGCTGCCAGCGCACAGCTGTCCATGTCTTCCCCCAAAAGGATTGGCAGCCTTTCTATGTCAGAGAGGTCCTCAAAGCCCCGGACTACTTGTTCAAATTTGGGGAAGTGACTCTCTCTGATAGTTTTATATTTTTGACATTTGGTCAGGAAATGCAGCTCTGTCTCTGGTTCTGCTGTGGTGCAGTGGTTGCACAGCCTTTCCTCTACAGGGAGCCAGGTTTTCCTGTGTCTACCCTTCTCAATAGCAAGGCTGTGCTCGCTGAGCCTGTACTTTGTCAAGGTTTTCCTGAGGTTTTGATCAGTCACCATGGTCAGATAGTTTGCCATGGTGTACTGTTGATTTAGGGCCAAATAGCACTGCATTTTGCGTTGTGCTTGTGTTTGTGTTTTCCAATAGGCAATGTAGTTTTGTTTTAGATGTTTTGTAATTTGGTTAATTCTGATTGATTGGATGTTCTGGTCCTGAGGCTTCAGTGTGTTAGTGGAACAAGTTTGTGAACTCAGCCCCCGGACCAGTTGGATGAAGGGACTCTTGGTATTGCAGGGCTTGGTAATGATTTAAGAGGGGGTAACTGTGTTTTAGGTGTTTCCAAAACTTAATTGCTCTTTTTTGAGTTTTTAATATTAGTGGATATCGGCCTAATTCTGCCCTGCATGCATTGTTTGTAGTTTTCCTCTGGACATGTAGGAGAATCTTACAAAGTTCTGCGTGCAAGGTCTCAATGGGATGTTTGTCCCAGTGGGTAAAATCTTGTTTTGTAAGTGGACCCCACACCTCGCTGCCATAGAGTGTGATTGGTTCAATCACACATTTAATTAGTTTTTGCCAAATTGTAATAGGTATTTCAATTTGGATTAGTTTTTTAATGGTGTAGAATGCCCTGCGTGCTTTGTCTCTCAGTTCATTCACTGCATTATTTAGGTGTCCAGTCGAACTTATTTTTAAACCTAAATAGTTGTATTGTGTGCAATACTCTATATGTTTTGCACCAATTGAGAACTTTGGTTTTATTCCCTGGGATCTGGAATTTGTCTGGAAAATCATTATTTTGGTCTTTTTGGGGTTTACTGTCAGGGCCCAGGTCTGACAGTACTGCTCTAGCAGGTCCAAGCTCTGCTGTAGACCATGTGCTGTTAATGTCATATGTTTTACCCTCTACACGACTTCCAATGACTTTGTAGAACAGTCCTGTATGCCGGATAGAATCAAATGCTTTTTGGAAGTCAATAAAGCAAGTATAGAGTTTTGTCTTATTTTTGTGGACGTGTTTATCTATTAGGGTGTGTAGGGTGTAAATATGATGTTGTTTTATGTTTTGGTATAAATCCAATTTGGCTTTTACTCAGGATATTGTGCTTATTAAGGAAGTTTAGGACTCTTACATTTATAATACTACAGAAAACCTTCCCCAGGTTACTGTTCACACAAATCCCTCTGTAATTGTTAGGGTCAGATTTGTGTTATGAGTCCTTGGTTCCAGATGTCAGGGAAGTAACCTACACTCAGGATCAAGTTAAACAATTTTAATATAGCCAATTGATATTTTTCACTAGTGAATTTGAGCATCTCATTTAGGATCCCATCAGGTCCGCATGCTTTTTTTGATTTGAGGGCTTGAAGTTTTTTAAGGAGCTCCTGCTCAGTAATTGGGGAGTCTAAAGGATTTTGGTTCCTTTATAGATTTTTCCAGTTTGTTCAACTTTTCATAAATGTGTCCCTGTTCAGTATTATCCTGAATGTCAACAGTGTTGTAGATGCTTTAAAGTGTTTTGTCCAAATGTCACCATTTTGTATCTCTAATTCCTGTTGTTTGGGTTTGTTTAGGTTTTTCCAATTTTGCCAGAAGTTGTTTTTATTTATGGACTCCTCAATTAGTGTCAGTTGCTTTCTGATGTACTGGGATTTCTTGATTCTGAGTGTATGTTTATATGATTTTAATGTCTCACAGTACTGAAGGCGTAGTTCTCTGTTGTTTGGGTCTCTGTGTTTTTGGTTCGATAGTGTTCTAAGTTTTTTCCTAATGTTTTTACAATCTGTATCAAACCATTTGTCTTCTGTATTTCTGTTTGGTTTGTTTGATCCCAGCTTTAATTGTGCTGCTTTTGCTGTTTGCCTAAATATATGATTGATGTTATTTACAGCTAGATTGACGCCTTCTTTACTGTGAGCGTACATTGTATCCAGAAAGTTGTCTAGGGTTGATTGGATTTTTTGGTTACTGATTGCTTTCTGTTATTCCTCTGTGCTGTTTTGAGCCCATCTGTATGAATGTTTGATGTTGTACAGCTTATTGGGCTGTGAATTTGTGGTTGCTTCTATGTCTGATCTTTTGAGGAACAGGGTAATTTGGCTGTGATCAGACAGAGGTGTTAGAAAGGGTCCATGTCTGTTATCATGTAGTCTACTGTGCTTTGGCCAAGAGGAGAGCAATAGGTGAATCTTCCTAAAGAGTCCCCCTGTAACCTACCATTGATAAAGTACAGATCCAGGCTTCGACAGAGCTGCAATAGGTCTTTTCCATTCTTGTTGACGATGCTGTCACTGTTGTTCCTGTAGGAAAGGTTAAAAGGATTAGAGACAGCTTGGCCTGTGATATAGCTGTCCCCTCGTGTGCTCATTTGGTCAGGTAGTGTTCCTGAGCGTGCATTTGTGTCCCCACAGATGAGCAAATTTCCCTGGGCCTGGAAGTGGCTCGTCTCTTCCTCAAGGGTGGAGAATATTTCTTCTGAGAAATAGGGGGATTCTGAGGGGGGATATATATTGCACACAGGAACAAGTTTTTTCCTGTCAGTGTAAGTTCTTTTTTTAGTCTAAGCCAAATGCGATATTTGCCAATTTTTTGGGGGTCAATTAGGTTTTGTAGTTGGGATTTGTACCATATGATCATTCCTCCAGAATCTCTGCCTCTATTGACAGAGATGTGTTTTTGGGATGGTAAAATTATTTCTCTGTAGCCTGTGGGACAGTGCGTGACTATATCTGCCTTACACCATGTCTCCTGCAGAATAATGATATCATCATCTTCTACGTTTTTGTTGAACTCCAGGGCCAGACTCTTCAGTCCTAAGGCTGTCCAGTTTAGGCCCTGGATGTTCCACATGCTAATTGATAGTGATCTCATTGCAAAAAGTATGAATATTAAGAATGACTATTACAAGAGAGCGACTATATTTCTAAGACTAACTAGGTTACTAAGGGTGAGACAATACAGATTATATTGTTTCTCCAAAGTGTCATGTAGGTATTTCTATATGTACGTGTGAGTGTGTCTGTTCATATCCTCCACTGTGTAAGATAATGTATGTGTGGGTGTTTGGGTGAGTTTGAGTTATTGATTGTGTATGTTAATGTGTGTGTGCGGGAGTGAGTGTGGATGGATCAGTGTGTGTGTGTGTGTTTGTGAATGGGTCAGTGTGAGTGTGTGTGTGTGTTTGTGTGTGTGTGTGAGTGTGTGTGGATGGGTCAGTGTGAGTGTCTATATCTGGTTAGTGTGAGTGACGATGGGTCAGTGTGAGTGTGAGTGTGAGTGACGATGGGTCAGTGTGAGTGTGAGTGTGTGTGTGTGGTTGTGTCAGTGTGAGTGTTGTTTTTACTGTAGTTTAGTGTAGATGTAGTGGAGGAGCTGTTTGATCTCACTCAGTCCCCCAGAGTTATCTGGTCCAGTGAGAGCCACCGAATCGCTGCGCTGGTTCTGTTGCGGTGCCACCTGAGAAGAAGGGGGGGCAAGACTGGGTCGTGGTGCTGACTCTGTTGTCTTGTAGTGGTGGTGCTCTGGTGTGGGGTAGTGTATTGGCCCTGGTCCATTCTGGCGGCTTCGTTGGGGGGAGCGGTGATCTGGAGGTGGGTGGGTCCTGTGGGTTGTGCTGGGTCTCGGTTGGTGTCGAGGGTGGCTGTGACTTGTTGGTGATGACGTAGTCTGGTAGGCGACTCTGCGTGGTGATGACATCTGGAAGATGGTCCTGGGTGGTCCTCTGTCCTGTTGGGCACGCTGTGTTGGTCTGCCGAGTGCCACATCCTTCAAGGTCTTGGTGAACAGTCCCACTGACTGTTTTCTCAGGTGGGAGTGGTCGTACAGGTGCTCAGGGGTGATGGTCGGGTGTTGAGCAACGTGCACATTCGGGATCCTGGCACAACCTCTTGTGATGACAGCGTTGACTCTCTGGATGGTATGGGGGTGGAAATCTTTGCAGGGCAGCAGAGTGGAGATGGTGATGCGGGAGTTAGGGAAAGACTCAGAGGCTTTCTCTGCCATTCTGCTGACCAGGCTGCCTACTCTCTCCTGATCATCTCTCATGTTGTTGGTGCCACTGTGGATGATAATGTGGCCTGGTGTTCCGAAGTCAGGCTTGGATATAATATTTAGTGCATCCTGCACTTTTGGGCACCAGAATTTGACCACCTTGTGGTTGGGGAATAATTTCTCCCCATCAATATATTTCCCATTTGAATCAATGAGGATGGCCACCTCTGTGACTCTTAACATAGTGCTGGTTTCACATACAGGGGCTGATTTACGCAGGACCTGTGTACTGGGGGGGGGGGGGGGGTATGTGAAGGGGTGTCAGGGGCGTCAGAGGAGCTTCTCTCTGCAGTTGTCGTCCTTGTGGACTGGGGATGTGGGTTTGGGGGGGACGGTGCAGGATAAGGAGGTGATTGACGGGGGCTTAGTGGAAGAAGGTTTTTTAGTGTTGAGGGGCTGCAGCTGTTCTGTAGAGATTTTTTACTCTTCTTTCGGATGTAGTACCATTTTAATGACAGATAGCTCTGATGCCATCTCCTTCTTTGCCTGCGCTAGTTCTCTTCGCATGGCCCCTTTCTCCCCATCCAGCGCTGTGCTGAAGCTCTCTCTCAGCTCCTGGACTGATGTTTTTAGTTGAGTCCGCCACTGGTTCAGCTGGTCCTGTAGAGGCTCAGTGTAGTAAGGAAGTTGCTCTCTGAGCTCAGTCACCTCTAGTTCCAACTGAGACAGCTTCTCCCTTAGCAGCCGTATGGTGTTGCCATCATTATTCTGATGGTCGTGTACAGGTAGGGGGAGGGATAGATCTATGTCCTGGAGCTGGGGCAGAACTTCTGTTGGGGTATCCGTTGGAGAGGGGGATACCGGGGTGCTGTTCTTGTCCCTTTTTGCTGCGGCTAGGTTCCCTAGAATGGGAGATTCCTGCAAAATATAACTGAGTGCAGCCTCACTTCCCTGGTCCATTACGGTGCCATTTTGATATATATTTACAGTCAGAAATCTATTTTCCTGTGACTTGTCACTATCCTCAAAAAATGTAATTTGCCTTCCCTTGCAGATCCCCTTTTTTGTTGTGTGGCTGGTTATGGCTGTATGCCAGGCAGTGGTGTGTTCACTGTACAGTCGTGGCCACAGGTTTTGAGAATGACACAAGTATTGGTCTAAATAAGGTTTGCTGCCTCAGTGTTGATGATGGCAATTTGCATATACTCCAGAATGTCATGAAGAGTGATCAGATGAATTGCAATTAATTGCAAAGTCCCTCTTTGCCATGAAAATGAACTTAATCCCCAAAAAACATTTCCACTGCATTTCAGCCCTGCCACAAAAGGACCAGCGGCCATCATGTCAGTGACACAGGTGAGAGTGTTGACGAGGACAAGGCTGGAGATCACTCTGTCATGCTGATTGAGTCAGAATAACAGTCTAGAAGCTTTAAAAGTAGGGTGGTGCTTGAAATCATTGTTATTCCTCTGTCAACCATGGTTACCTGCAAGGAAACACGTGTCGTCATCATTGCTTTGCAGAAAAAGGGCTTCACAGGCAAGGATATTGCTGCTGGTAAAATTGCACCTAAATCAACCATTTATCGGATCATCAAGAACTTCAAGGAGAGAGGTTCAATTGTTGTGAAGAAGGCGTCAGGGCGCCCAAGAAAGTCCAGCAAGCGCCAGGACCGTCTCCTAAAGTTGATTCAGCTGCGGGATCGGAGCACCACCAGTGCAGAGCTTGCTCAGGAATGGCAGCATGCAGGTGTGAGTGCATCTGCATGCACAGTGAGGCGAAGACTTTTGGAGGATGGCCTGGTGTCAAGAAGGGCAGCAAAGAAGCCACTTCTCTCCAGGAAAAACATCAGGGACAGACTGATATTCTGCAAAAGGTACAGGGATTGGACTGCTGAGGACTGGGGTAGAGTCATTTTCTCTGATGAATCCCCTTTCCGATTGTTTGGGCCATCCGGAAAACAGCGCTACCATCAGTCCTGTGTCATGCCAACAGTAAAGCATCCTCAGAATGGTACCAACACTTTCCCCCGAGAGCAACTTCTCCCAACCATCCAAGAACAGTTTGGTGACGACCAATGCCTTTTCCAGCATGGTGGAACACCTTGCCATAAGGCAAAAGTGATAACTAAGTGGCTCGGGGAACAAAACATGGACATTTTGGGTCCATGGCCAGGAAACTCCCCAGACCTTAATCCCATTGAGAACTTGTGGTCGATCCTCAAGAGGCGGGTGGACAAACAAAAACCCACAACTTCTGACAAACTCCAAGCATTGATTATGCAAGAATGGCCTGCAATCAGTCAGGATGTGGCCCAGAAGTTAATTGACAGCATGCCAGGGCGGATTGCAGAGGTCTTGAAAAAGGGTCAAACACTGCAAATATTGACTCTTTGCATAAACTGAATGTCATTGTCAATGAAAGCCTTTGACACTTATGGAATACTTGTAATTATACTTCATTGTACCATAGTAACTACTGACATAAAGATCTAAGAACACTGAAGCAGCAACCTTTGTGGAGACCAATACTTGTGTCATTCTCAAAACAGTAAGTTGGTAACCGTCCCGTTGTGTGAGCAGTCAGCAAACAATGTATCTGGGTTTTCCCGCTGTATGTTTTGTTTAAACATAATTTTTCCCTTCTCTGATTTAAGATGGGGTGGAATTTCGAAAAAACAAGGGGAAAGTTTAACGGTCTCCGCTGCTTTCTTCTCTGCTAGTGCTGCTTCGGAAGCCATGTTGCTATGGTTACCAACGATCAACAACAGGTGCCGACGGAGGCTAACTGTTGAGTTAGCTAGCTTGATACATTTATAAAGTTTGTTTTTACTCACGGTGTCGATTATTTTGGTTTCCGTTTTGGATCTTCAGTTGTCTGGGTTTATTAGTAGTATTTTTATGAAAAATGTTGATCCGTTTGTCTCACTCTTAGTAATCAAAAGTTTGAATGAATCACGAGCTGTTCTTCGGCATGTCTGTCTCTCTGTCTCTCTCTCTCTCTCTCTCCTAGGTGGATAAAAAAGTAGGACTGGGGGATAAGGAAGATATAGAGGGGAACCTGTTGCGTCCTGCTGGACTTACACTCAGAGGAGCCATCTTCACACTCAAAGTTTTCAGAGCTGAGGACCTGCCTCAGAGTGAGTGTGTTTGTGTCTATCTGTGTGAGGGTGGGGAGGGTCTATCTGTGTGAGGGTGGGGAGGGTCTATCTGTGTGAGTGTGTGGAGGGTCTATCTGTGTGAGGGTGGGGAGGGTCTATCTGTGTGAGGGTGGGGAGGGTCTATCTGTGTGAGTGTGTGGAGGGTCTATCTGTGTGAGTGTGTGTTTGTGTCTATCTGTGTGAGGGTGGGGATGGTCTATCTGTGTGAGTGTGGGGAGGGACTATCTGTGTGAGTGTGGGGAGGGTCTATCTGTGTGAGTGTGGGGAGGGTCTATCTGTGTGAGTGTGGGGAGGGTCTATCTGTGTGAGTGTGGGGAGGGTCTATCTGTGTGAGTGTGGGGAGGGTCTATCTGTGTGAGTGTGGGGAGGGTCTATCTGTGTGAGTGTGTGGAGGGTCTATCTGTGTGAATGTGGGGAGGATCTATCTGTGTGAGTGTGGGGAGGGTCTATCTGTGTGAGTGTGGGGATGGTCTATCTGTGTGAGTGTGGGGAGGATCTATCTGTGTGAGTGTGGGGAGGGTCTATCTGTGTGAGTGTGGGGATGGTCTATCTGTGTGAGTGTGTGGAGGGTCTATCTGTGTGAGTGTGGGGAGGATCTATCTGTTTGAGTGTGGGGAAGGTCTATCTGTGTGAGTGTGGGGATGGTCTAGCTGTGTGAGTGTGTGGAGGGTCTATCTGTGTGAGTGTGGGGAGGATCTATCTGTGTGAGTGTGGGGAGGGTCTATCTGTGTGAGTGTGGGGAGGATCTATCTGTGTGAGTGTGTGGAGGGTCTATCTGTGTGAGGGTGGGGAGGGTCTATCTGTGTGAGGGTGGGGAGGGTCTATCTGTGTGAGTGTGGGGAGGGTCTATCTGTGTGAGTGTGTGGAGGGTCTATCTGTGTGAGGGTGGGGAGGGTCTATCTGTGTGAGGGTGGAGAGGGTCTATCTGTGTGAGTGTGGGGAGGGTCTATCTGTGTGAGTGTGGGGAGGGTCTATCTGTGTGAGTGTGGGGAGGGTCTATCTGTGTGAGTGTGGGGAGGGTCTATCTGTGTGAGTGTGGGGAGGGTCTATCTGTGTGAGTGTGGGGATGGTCTATCTGTGTGAGTGTGGGGAGGGTCTATCTGTGTGAGTGTGGGGATGGTCTCTGTGTTTTTGATAGGCTAACAATAACATAATTCTCTACACAGTGGATGATGCCTTTATAGATGTGATGAGACAGGTCCTGGGATTCGACAGCAACAGGAAGAACCTGGTCGACCCCTTAGTTGAAGTCAGCTTCGCTGGAAAAACGGTAAACCCTCACATGCTTCACACAGAAAAAGATCAACATGGGAGTGATATTGAACGTACTACACTACACAGACACTAAACTACACAGACACTACACTACACAGACACTAAACTACACAGACACTACACTACACAAACACTAAACTACACAGACACTTTTTTATTTTTTTATTTATTTCACCTTTATTTAACCAGGTAAACTACACAGACACTAAACTACACAGACACTAAACTACACAGACACTACACAACACAGACACTAAACTACACAGACACTACACTACACTACACAGACACTAAACTACACAGACACTAAACTACACAGACACTAAACTACACAGACACTAAACTACACAGACACTAAACTACACAGACACTACACTACACAGACACTAAACTACACAGACACTAAACTACACAGACACTAAACTACACAGACACTACACAACACTACACAGACACTAAACTACACAGACACTACACTACACAGACACTAAACTACACAGACACTAAACTACACAGACACTACACTACACTACACAGACACTACACTACACAGACACTACACTACACAGACACTACACTACACAGACACTAAACTACACAGACACTAAACTACACAGACACTAAACTACACAGACACTTTACAGACACTACACTACACAGACACTACACTACACAGACACTACACAACACAGACACTAAACTACACAGACACTACACTACACTACACAGACACTAAACTACACAGACACTAAACTACACAGACACTAAACTACACAGACACTACACTACACAGACACTAAACTACACAGACACTAAACTACACAGACACTAAACTACACAGACACTACACAACACTACACAGACACTAAACTACACAGACACTACACTACACAGACACTAAACTACACAGACACTAAACTACACAGACACTACACTACACAGACACTACACTACACAGACACTACACTACACAGACACTACACTACACAGACACTAAACTACACAGACACTAAACTACACAGACACTACACAGACACTACACAGACACTACACTACACAGACACTACACTACACTACACAGACACTACACTACACTACACAGACACTACACTACACTACACTACACAGACACTACACTACACAGACACTACACTACACAGACACTAAACTACACAGACACTAAACTACACAGATACTAAACTACACTACACTACACAGACACTACACTACACAGACACTAAACTACACAGACACTAAACTACACAGACACTAAACTACACAGACACTAAACTACACAGACACTACACAGACACTACACTACACAGACACTACACTACACAGACACTACACAACACAGACACTAAACTACACAGACACTACACTACACTACACAGACACTAAACTACACAGACACTAAACTACACAGACACTAAACTACACAGACACTAAACTACACAGACACTACACTACACAGACACTAAACTACACAGACACTAAACTACACAGACACTAAACTACACAGACACTAAACTACACAGACACTACACAACACTACACAGACACTAAACTACACAGACACTACACTACACAGACACTAAACTGCACAGACACTAAACTACACAGACACTACACTACACTACACAGACACTACACTACACAGACACTACACTACACAGACACTAAACTACACAGACACTAAACTACACAGACACTAAACTACACAGACACTACACAGACACTACACTACACAGACACTACACTACACTACACAGACACTACACTACACTACACTACACAGACACTACACTACACTACACTACACTACACTACACAGACACTACACTACACAGACACTACACTACACAGACACTAAACTACACAGACACTAAACTACACAGACACTAAACTACACTACACTACACAGACACTACACTACACAGACACTAAACTACACAGACACTAAACTACACAGACACTACACTACACTACACTACACAGACACTAAACTACACAGACACTAAACTACACAGACACTAAACTACACAGACACTAAACTACACAGACACTAAACTACACAGACACTACACTACACTACACTACACTACACAGACACTAAACTACACAGACACTAAACTACACAGACACTAAACTACACAGACACTAAACTTCACAGACACTACACTACACAGACACTAAACTACACAGACACTACACTACACAGACACTAAACTACACAGACACTACACTACACAGACACTACACTACACTACACAGACACTAAACTACACAGACACTAAACTACACAGACACTAAACTACACAGACACTAAACTACACAGACACTACACTACACAGACACTAAACTACACAGACACTACACTACACAGACACTACACTACACAGACACTACTCTACACAGACACTACACTACACAGACACTAAACTACACAGACACTAAACTACACAGACACTACACTACACAGACACTACACTACACAGACACTACACAGACACTACACTACACAGACACTAAACTACACAGACACTAAACTACACAGACACTACACTACACAGACACTACACTACACAGACACTACACAGACACTACACTACACAGACACTAAACTACACAGGCACTAAACTACACAGACACTACACTACACAGACACTAAACTACACAGACACTAAACTACACAGACACTACACTACACAGACACTACACAGACACTACACTACACAGACACTAAACTACACAGACACTAAACTACACAGACACTACACTACACAGACACTAAACTACACAGGCACTAAACTACACAGACACTACACACATTTCGCATTTCCATGTTTCCATTCCATCCTTCCAGGTGTGCAGTAAGATCATGGAGAAGAATGCCAACCCTCAGTGGAACCAAAGCCTGGCCATGCCCATACGGGTAAGACACCGAGCATTACTACTTCAGCACTACTATTATAATACTAAGATGGTAATATAAGACCCTGGCCATGCACATACTATGGCTCTGACCTATACCAACACTGATACACCATACCATGTGTCCAGACTCAATAAACCAATGTTCCTAATGTTTTGTACAGTTCTGGTACCTTGGTAACGATAGGTAACCTTTAACCCCAGGATTTCCTGATTTGTTGCTTATTCCTTCAGATTTCAGGAATCTTCCAACAAGGGATTTCTGGAAAACCTGGACATTTTGGGAAGGTTTCTGGATTTTGTTTGTAACCCAAGCTCCCAGTCCTTCAATTAACCTTTATTCTTCCTCTCCCAGTTCCCCTCTATGTGTGAGAAGATGAGGGTTCGGGTCCTGGACTGGGACCGAGCCAGCCACAATGATGTGATCGGGACCGCCCATCTCTGCATGTCTAAGATCTCTTCCCCGGGAGGAGCGATAGAGGGTGAGACACTGGTCTGTACCGGTCTGGACTGGTCTGTACTGGTCTGGACTGATTTAGACTGGTCTGGACTGGTCTGGACTGATTTAGACTGGTCTGGACTGGTTTGAATGGCTTGTGACACTGGTCTGCACTAGTCTTAACTGACTGGGTTTCATAATAGTTTGCACTGGTTGTGGTTGTTAGAGCAAATTAGATAGATAGATAGATAGATAGATAGATAGATAGATAGATAGATAGATAGATAGATAGATAGATAGATAGATAGATAGATAGATATATATGATAGATAGATAGATAGATAGATAGATAGATAGATAGATAGATAGATAGATAGATAGATAGATATGATAGATATGATAGATAGATAGATAGATAGATAGATAGATAGATAGATAGATAGATAGATAGATAGATAGATAGATAGATAGATACACGATGCATGATATATTGCATAGTAGGGATGAATGGCTGAATATGTACGCTATACATTGTAACAGAGTCTACTGCAGTAGCATGGAAGGGCTATGAACTAACATAGTTTAATTTGCTGTTTCATAATGACACTTATGGTGACCCACCTCAGCTATCAATACCCATAGTATTGATGATTATAATATTGATCTCAGCTATCAATACCCATAGTTGAATACTATTGATCTCAGCTATCAATACCCATAGTTGATTACTATTGATCTCAGCTACCAATAGCCATAGTTGATGAATATTGATCTCAGCTATCAATAGCCATAGTTGATTAATATTGATTTCAGCTATCAATAGCCATAGTTGATGAATATTGATCTCAGCTATCAATAGCCATAGTTGATGAATATTGATTTCAGCTATCAATAGCCAAAGTTGATTACTATTGATCTCAGCTATCAATAGCCCTATGATCCTTGGTGTGATGTATGGGTTGGTTTTGGTTTCCTTTGTATTGCTGGTTGAGCCACCATGCGCATTGTGTTGGTGTGTATTGCAGAATGTTGGCCTTCCAGTATGGTAGTGTGTGCTGGTAGGACTTCCTTCAAGATCTTTTTCTGAACTCTTTCTGTCTTAATTTCTCCTGTCATCTCCCTCTGCATTCAGATGAATTGGTCCCAAGGAACCTCCAAAGTTTCAGTACGTCTCGTATCTTCTTTTTTGTTTCCCTGTTTGTTCAACCAATACCATAGCCCAGATCCACCATGTTAATTAAGTATCCCAGATCCACCATGTTAATAAAGTATCCCAGATCCACCATATTAATAAAGTAGCCCAGATCCACCATGTTAATAAAGTATCCCAGATCCACCATGTTAATAAAGTAGCCCAGATCCACCATGTTAATAAAGTAGCCCAGATCCACCATGTTAATAAAGTATCCCAGATCCACCATGTTAATAAAGTAGCCCAGATCCACCATGTTAATAAAGTATCCCAGATCTACCATGTTAATAAAGTATCCCAGATCCACCATGTTAATAAAGTATCCCAGATCCACCATGTTAATAAAGTATCCCAGATCCACCATGTTAATAAAGTATCCCAGATCCACCATGTTAATAAAGTAGCCCAGATCCACCATGTTAATAAAGTAGCCCAGATCCACCATGTTAATAAAGTATCCCAGATCTACAATGTTAATAAAGTATCCCAGATCCACCATGTTAATAAAGTATCCCAGATCCACCATGTTAATAAAGTAGCCCAGATCCACCATGTTAATAAAGTAGCCCAGATCTACCATGTTAATAAAGTAGCCCAGATCCACCATGTTAATAAAGTAGCCCAGATCCACCATGTTAATAAAGTAGCCCAGATCCACCATGTTAATAAAGTATCCCAGATCTACAATGTTAATAAAGTATCCCAGATCCACCATGTTAATAAAGTATCCCAGATCCACCATGTTAATAAAGTAGCCCAGATCCACCATGTTAATAAAGTAGCCCAGATCTACCATGTTAATAAAGTAGCCCAGATCCACCATGTTAATAAAGTATCCCAGATCCACCATGTTAATAAAGTATCCCAGATCCACCATGTTAATAAAGTATCCCAGATCCACCATGTTAATAAAGTATCCCAGATCCACCATGTTAATAAAGTATCCCAGATCCACCATGTTAATAAAGTATCCCAGATCCACCATGTTAATAAAGTATCCCAGATCCACCATGTTAATAAAGTATCCCAGATCCACCATGTTAATAAAGTATCCCAGATCCACCATGTTAATAAAGTATCCCAGATCCACCATGTTAATAAAGTATCCCAGATCCACCATGTTATTAAAGTATCCCAGATCCACCATGTTAATAAAGTATCCCAGATCTACCATGTTAATAAAGTATCCCAGATCCACCATGTTAATAAAGTATCCCAGATCCACCATGTTAATAAAGTATCCCAGATCTACCATGTTAATAAAGTAGCACAGATCCACCATGTTAATAAAGTATCCCAGATCCACCATGTTAATAAAGTATCCCAGATCCACCATGTTAATAAAGTATCCCAGATCCACCATGTTAATAAAGTATCCCAGATCCACCATGTTAATAAAGTAGCCCAGATCCACCATGTTAATAAAGTATCCCAGATCCACCATGTTAATAAAGTAGCACAGATCCACCATGTTAATAAAGTATCCCAGATCCACCATGTTAATAAAGTATCCCAGATCCACAATGTTAATAAAGTATCCCAGATCCACCATGTTAATAAAGTATCCCAGATCTACCATGTTAATAAAGTATCCCAGATCCACCATGTTAATAAAGTATCCCAGATCCACCATGTTAATAAAGTATCCCAGATCCACCATGTTAATAAAGTATCTCAGATCTACCATGTTAATAAAGTATCCCAGATCCACCATGTTAATAAAGTATCCCAGATCTACCATGTTAATAAAGTATCCCAGATCCACCATGTTAATAAAGTATCCCAGATCCACCATGTTAATAAAGTATCCCAGATCCACCATGTTAATAAAGTATCCCAGATCCACCATGTTAATAAAGTATCCCAGATCCACCATGTTAATAAAGTATCCCAGATCCACCATGTTAATAAAGTATCCCAGATCCACCATGTTAATAAAGTATCCCAGATCCACCATGTTAATAAAGTAGCCCAGATCCACCATGTTAATAAAGTAGCCCAGATCTACCATGTTAATAAAGTATCCCAGATCCACCATGTTAATAAAGTATCCCAGATCCACCATGTTAATAAAGTATCCCAGATCCACCATGTTAATAAAGTATCCCAGATCTACCATGTTAATAAAGTATCCCAGATCCACCATGTTAATAAAGTATCCCAGATCTACCATGTTAATAAAGTAGCCCAGATCCACCATGTTAATAAAGTAGCCCAGATCTACCATGTTAATAAAGTATCCCAGATCCACCATGTTAATAAAGTATCCCAGATCCACCATGTTAATAAAGTATCCCAGATCCACCATGTTAATAAAGTATCCCAGATCCACCATGTTAATAAAGTATCCCAGATCCACCATGTTAATAAAGTATCCCAGATCCACCATGTTAATAAAGTATCCCAGATCCACCATGTTAATAAAGTAGCCATTTAAGCAGTTTTGTTTCCTCCATTTCTGCCATTTCGACATTGTTTTCATATGATTGTCAAGTTGCAATGTCTTTAATTGATTCCAACCTAGTGGTGAAACTAGAACATCCCCTCCATGTTGTGTCTCTGTGTCTCTAGTTTCCTTTAATTGATCCCAACCTGTATTGTAAGTGGTGAAACTAGAACATCCCCTCCATGTTGTGTCTCTGTGTCTCTAGTTTCCTTTAATTGATCCCAACCTGTATTGTAAGTGGTAAACTAGAACATCCCCTCCATGTTGTGTCTGTATTAGACAACAGTTTATTTTAATTGATTCCAACCTGTATTGTAAGTGGTGAAACTAGAACATCCCCTCCATGTTGTGTCTGTATTAGACAACAGTTTATTTTAATTGATTCCAACCTGTATTGTAAGTGGTGAAACTAGAACATCCCCTCCATGTTGTGTCTGTATTAGACAACAGTTTCCTTTAATTGATTCCAACCTGTGTTGTAAGTGGTGAAACTATACTGAACAAAAATATAAATGTAGCATGGAATAATTTCTAAGGTTTTACTGAGTTACAGTTCATATGAGGAAAAATAAATAATAAATAATAAATAAATGAGGTCCTAATGTATGGATTTCACATGACTGGGAATACAGATATGCATCTGTTGGCCACAGATGCCTTAAAACAAATGGGCTTCAGGATCTAGTCACTGTATTTTTGTGCATTAAAATTGCCATCGATAAAATACAATTATGTTCACTGTCCGTAGCTTATGTCTGCCCATACCATAATCCTCCCGCCACCATGGGGCACAGCAAGCCGCTCACCCACACGACCCAA
>CM042423.1:1972382-1997382 GCA_023634145.1 Thymallus thymallus
TCCTGTCTCTCCTCTCTCTACTGTCTCTCCTGTCTCCCCTGTCTCTACTGTCTCTCCTCTCTCTCTTCACTCTCTCCTGTCTCTCCTCTCTCCTGTCTCTCCTCTCTCCTGTCTCTCCTGTCTCTCCTCTGTCTCTCCTTTCTCTCCTCTCTCCTCTCTCCTGTCTCTCCTCTCTCCTGTCTCTCACTCTCTCTTCACTCTCTCCTCTCTCTCCTGTCTCTCGTCTCTCTCCTGTCTCTCCTCTGTTTCTCCTGTCTCTCCTGTCTCTCCTGTCTCTCCTGTCTCTCCTCTCTCTCTTCACTCTCTCCTCTCTCTCCTCTCTCTACTGTCTCTCCTCTCTCTCCTGTCTCTCCTGTCTCTCCTCTGTCTCTCCTGTCTCATCTCTCTCCCCTCTCTCCTCTCTCTCCTCTCTTCCTCTCTCCTCTCTCTCCTCTCTCTCCTCTCTCTCCCCTCTCTCCTCTCTCTTCTTTCTCTCCCCTCTCTCCTCTCTCCTCTCTCTCCTGTCTCTCCTCTCTCCTCTCTCTCCTGTCGCTCCTCCCAGCCCCAGAACAGTCTACCAGACATAGTGATCTGGATGCTACAGGGAGATCGTAGAGTGGCCTACTATCGTATCCCTGCACACACTGTCCTCTTCTCACAGCAACACTGTGGCAAGCACTGTGGAGAGCTACAGACCATCTTTATGAAGGTACAGATGAACATGCTCACTTACATGCGCATAAAACTACAGACCATCTTCTAGAAGGCATAGTAAAGATAGAACTACAGACCATCTTCTAGAAGGCATAGTAAAGATAGAACTACAGGCCATCTTCTAGAAGGTATAGTGAACATAGAACTACAGGCCATCTTCTAGAAGGTATAGTAAACATTTTTTTAAGTTTTCTCCATACTTTTGTGTTATGAAAACATTTAAAACATCCCTCTATCCGGTTCCAAGGACCATGATGGAGAAGCAGGTGAGCAGATTGTTAGTAAGTTGTCTCTCCCTCCGTAGTAAGTACCCTCCGTAGTAAGTACCCTCCGTAGTAAGTACCCTCCGTAGTAAGTACCCTCCGTAATAAGTACCCTCCCTAGTAAGTACCCTCCATAGTAAGTACCCTCCATAGTAAGTACCCTCCCTAGTAAGTACCCTCCATAGTAAGTACCCTCCCTAGTAAGTACCCTCCATAGTAAGTACCCTCCCTAGTAAGTACCCTCCCTAGTAAGTACCCTCCCTAGTAAGTACCCTCCATAGTAAGTACCCTCCGTAGTAAGTACCCTCCCTAGTAAGTACCCTCCATAGTAAGTACCCTCCCTAGTAAGTACCCTCCCTAGTAAGTACCCTCCCTAGTAAGTACCCTCCCTAGTAAGTACCCTCCCTAGTAAGTACCCTCCGTAGTAAGTACCCTCCATAGTAAGTACCCTCCGTAGTAAGTACCCTCCCTAGTAAGTACCCTCGTAGTAAGTACCCTCCCTAGTAAGTACCCTCGTAGTAAGTACCCTCCCTAGTAAGTACCCTCCGTAGTAAGTACCCTCCCTAGTAAGTACCCTCCCTAGTAAGTACACTCCGTAGTAAGTACCCTCCGTAGTAAGTACACTCCGTAGTAAGTATGTATTTTATCTCTCCTGTGTTGTCTCTAGTACCCTCCGTAGTAAGTACACTCCGTAGTAAGTACCCTCCGTAGTAAGTATGTATTTTATCTCTCCTGTGTTGTCTCTAGTACCCTCAGTAGTAAGTACCCTCCGTAGTAAGTACCCTCCGTAGTAAGTACGATCCGTAGTAAGTACACTCCGTAGTAAGTATGTATTTTATCTCTCCTGTGTTGTCTCTAGTACCCTCCGTAGTAAGTACCCTCCTTAGTAAGTACCCTCCGTAGTAAGTATGTATTTTATCTCTCCTGTGTTGTCTCTAGTACCCTCCGTAGTAAGTACCCTCCGTAGTAAGTACCCTCCGTAGTAAGTACACTCCGTAGTAAGTACCCTCCGTAGTAAGTACAGTATGTATTTTATCTTTCCTGTGTTGTCTCTAGTACCCTCCGTAGTAAGTACCCTCCGTAGTAAGTATGTATTTTATCTCTCCTGTGTTGTCTCTAGTACCCTCCGTAGTAAGTACCCTCCGTAGTAAGTACAGTATGTATTTTATCTTTCCTGTGTTGTCTTTAGTACCCCCAGGGTGGATCAGGAGACAGTAAGCTTCCAGCCCAGATCAGAGTGAAGGTCTGGTTCGGTCTGGCTGCAGACGTAAAACACTTCAATCAATTTGCTGAAGGCAAACTGTCTGTGTTTGCTGAGACGGTAAGGAGTGTGTGTGTCGGTAAGAGAGACAAAGAGAGAGAGAAAGAGTGCTGTTGTTTTTATAATCTAAAGCATTAAAACTGATCCTAGATCAGCACTCCTTCTCTGAGATGTTTTATGTATACTGTATACTGTATATACTGTACACTGTATACTGTATACTGTACAGGGTCTTTTTTATTGCATTATAAATGTTGTTAATATCATGATATATGATCACTCTTTCCCCCCAGTATGAGAACCAGACCAGGCTGGCTCTGGTGGGTAGCTGGGGAACCACTGGACTGACCTACCCCAGGTTCAGTGATGTTACAGGCAGGGTGAAGTTACCCAAGGAGTCCTTCAAACCCTCACCGGGCTGGAGCTGGGCTGGGGAGTGGGTCATCAGCCCTGAGAAGACGTGAGTGATCCGAGTCCCAAAGGGAACCCTATTCCCTTTCTAGTGAACTACTTCTGTCCAGAGCCCAAAGGCGGGGGGAGGGGGGAGACTGAATGTCCGTGTCCTCTCACCTCTCCTCTCCTCTCCTCTCCTCTCCTCTCCTCTCCTCTCCTCTCCTCTCCTCTCCTCTCCTCTCCTCTCCTCTCCTCTCCTCTCCTCTCCTCTCCTCTCCTCTCCTCTCCTCTCCTCTCCTCTCCTCTCCTCTCCTCTCCTCTCCTCTCCTCTCCTCTCCTCTCCTCTCCTCTCTGTCTCCAGGTTGCTGTATGATACAGACGCAGGTCACATGTCCTTTACAGAGGAGGTGTTTGAGAACCAAATGAGGTTGCCAGGGGGACAGTGGATTGGCATGCCAGAAGGATACACAGACGTGGTCAGTACACTGTGTGTGTCTAAATAAACCTGACATACAATAGATATTTAAACTGAGACTCAGCACCAGCAGCAGGATGAACTGCAAATAAGCGTGATTCAAGAATTAGGACTCAGACTATCACAGGACCCGGTATCTGTTTACTTTGTGAATAGTTGAATGTACCTTTAAGTAAGAATGTTTCTACCGTTACTGATGTGTTTACAGAACGGGGAGAAGGCGGAGCCTAAGGATGAGGTGGAGTGTCCCGCAGGGTGGGTTTGGTCTGATGAAGAGTGGAGTGAAGACCTGAACCGGGCTGTGGACGACCAAGGTACACACACACACACACTGAACCCCCGAACCCACTTGAAGGTATCCTATACGTTAGACGAAAATGAAGGGTGGTCAGTTCAAACCCCATGTCTGATAGGGAAGAACTCTGGTCAGCACATCAGGAGTAAATGTCACTTGGCTTTTCATAGCCGGGCATTCAGAGGTCAAAATAGCAGGTGCGGTAGAGAGTGAGATGAAAACAGCAAGTCTGGGACAAGGTGGCACGTCCGATGAACAGGTCAGGGTTCCATAACCGCAGACAGAAGAGTTGAAACCGGTGCAGCAGCACGACCAGGTGGACTGGGGACAGCTAGGAGTCATCAGGGCAGGTGGTCCTGAAGCATGGTCCTAATGCTCAGGTCCTCCGGGAGAGGAGGTAGAGTGGGAGAGAGAGAGAATTAGAGGGAGCATACTTCAATTCACACAAGACACCAGATAATAACATCAGATTTAACAAACTGACCCTAGCCCCCGGCACATAGACTATTGCAGCATAGATACTGGAGGCTGAGACAGGGGGGGTCAGGAGACACTGTGTCCCCCTCCGACAATACCCCTGGACATGGCCAATAACCCCGGACAGGGCCAACACCCCCAGACAATACCCCCAGACAGGGCCAATACCCCCGGCCATTACCTCCGACAGGGCCAATACCCCCAGACAGGGCCATTACCTCCAGACAGGGCCATTACCTCCAGACAGGGCCATTACCTCCAGACAGGGCCATTACCTCCAGACAGGGCCAATACCCACAGACAGGGCCAAACAGGGAGGTTATAACCCCACCCACTCACCACTAGAGGGATATGAACAATATAGTAGTATAGCCCACTAAGATCTCCTCCACCACACAAGCCCAAGGGCCTTCAAAACAGACAGGAAGATCAGTGACTCACCCCTCCTAGGGATGGCATGGAAGAGCACTAGTAAACCAGTGACTCAGCCCCCGTAATAGGGTCAGAGGCAGAGAATCCCATCGGAGAGATGGGAACCGGCCAGGCAGAGACAGCAAGGGTGGTTCGTCACTCCAGTTCCTTTTTGTTCACCTTTGCACCCCTGGGCCAGACTACCCTCAATCATAGGACCTCCTCTCCAATCTGGCTGACCTCCTCTCCAATCTGGCTAACCTCCTCTCCAATCTGGTTGACCTCCTCTCCAATCTGACTGACCTCCTCTCCAATCTGACTGACCTCCTCTCCAATCTGACTGACCTCCTCTCCAATCTGACTGACCTCCTCTCCAATCTGACTGACCTCCTCTCCAATCTGACTGACCTCCTCTCCAATCTGACTGACCTCCTCTCCATTCTGACTGACCTCCTCTCCATTCTGACTGACCTCCTCTCCAATCTGACTGACCTCCTCTTTTATATGGCTGACCTCCTGGGGGGTTGGGATACATTTGTAAGGAACATGTATGAATAAAGTCTCTTCCTCTCTCCAGGGTGGGAGTATGGCCTGACTATTCCCCCAGATCGGAGGCCCAAGGCCTGGGTACCGGCTGAGAAGATGTACCATACCAACCGCCGTCGCCGCTGGATACGCCTCAGACGCAGAGATATGCAGAAGATGGAGGCCCTGAAGAAGGTACTTCAAGTATAGACTTACATAATGACCTGGTGTCCTCTTCTATTAGAGATTACACAGAGTTTATTAGATAAAGCACAGGTCCTCTTGTATTAGAGATTACACAGAGTTTATTAGATAAAGCACAGGTCCTCTTGTATTAGAGATTACACAGAGTTTATTAGATAAAGCACAGGTCCTCTTGTATTAGAGATTACACAGAGTTTATTAGATAAAGCACAGGTCCTCTTCTATTAGAGATTACACAGAGTTTATTAGATAAAGCACAGGTCCTCTTGTATTAGAGATTACACAGAGTTTATTAGATAAAGCACAGGTCCTCTTCTATTAGAGATTACACAGAGTTTATTAGATAAAGCACAGGTCCTCTTCTATTAGAGATTACACAGAGTTTATTAGATAAAGCACAGGTCCTCTTCTATTAGAGATTACACAGAGTTTATTAGATAAAGCACAGGTCCTCTTCTATTAGAGATTACACAGAGTTTATTAGATAAAGCACAGGTCCTCTTCTATTAGAGATTACACAGAGTTTATTAGATAAAGCACAGGTCCTCTTGTATTAGAGATTACACAGAGTTTATTAGATAAAGCACAGGTCCTCTTGTATATGAGATTACACAGAGTTTATTAGATAAAGCACAGGATAACATGACTCTGGCTAATGATTTTTTAAATCAAATCAAACTTTATTTAATGTGCAGTTAAAATTGCTACACACTTTACATAAAAAAAGCAAACAGGTAGCAATAAAAACTTTTCGGGGATATTCCACACATTGACCACAAGGGGGCGCTCCGGTCACACAGTACAGTTTAAATGCACTCTGCTGGTGATGAAATGCTTTTGAGCATTTTTTCAGTCGTAATCTAAATTCCAACCCCAAACTCCCCAACACTCTAACAAGTCCAGTTTGTTTATGTGTTTGAGTATGATATAGAATTAGCATCTGCTAATTGTCCCTGTATGTATGTGGGTGTTTCCCCCCTATAGTAGTGACTGGACGAAGCAGATAGTGTGTGGGTGTTTTCCCCCCTATAGTAGTGACTGGACGAAGCAGATAGTGTGTGGGTGTTGCCCTACCTATAGTAGTGACTGGACGAAGCAGATAGTGTGTGGGTGTTGCCCCCCCTATAGTAGTGACTGGACGAAGCAGATAGTGTGTGGGTGTTGCCCCCCCTATAGTAGTGACTGGACGAAGCAGATAGAACAGGATAGCAGCATCACCGTTCAGCTGAAAGTTTCACCCACTTTTCCTCTCTTCCCTCTTTCTTCCTCCCCTCTCTCTTCCTCCCCTCTCTCTTCCTCCCCCTCTCTCTTCCCTCTTTCTTCCTCCCCTCTCTCTTCCCTCTTTCTTCCTCCCCTCACTCTTCCTCCCCTCTCTCTTCCTCTCTTCCCTCTTTCTTCCTCCCCCTCTCTCTTCCTCCCCTCTCTCTTCCTCCCCTCACTCTTCCTCCCCTCTCTCTTCCTCTCTTCCCTCTTTCTTCCTCCCCCTCTCTCTTCCTCCCCTCTCTCTTCCTCCCCTCACTCTTCCTACCCTCTCTCTTCCTCTCTTCCCTCTTTCTTCCTCCCCCTCTCTCTTCCTCCCCTCTCTCTTCCTCCCCTCACTCTTCCTCCCCTCTCTCTTCCTCTCTTCCCTCTTTCTTCCTCCCCCTCTCTCTTCCTCCCCTCTCTCTTCCTCCCCTCACTCTTCCTCCCCTCTCTCTTCCTCTCTTCCCTCTCTCTTCCTCCCCCTCTCTCTTCCTCCCCCTCTCTCTTCCTCCCCTCACTCTTCCTCCCCTCACTCTTCCTCCCCCTCTCTCTTCCTCCCCTCTCTCTTCCTCCCCTCTCTCTTCCTCCCCTCACTCTTCCTCCCCTCACTCTTCCTCCCCCTCTCTCTTCCTCCCCTCTCTCTTCCTCCCCTCTCTCTTCCTCCCCTCTCTCTTCCTCCCCTCACTCTTCCTCCCCCTCTCTCTTCCTCCCCTCTCTCTTCCTCCCCTCTCTCTTCCTCCCCTCTTTCTTCCTCCCCCTCTCTCTTCCTCCCCTCTCTCTTCCTCCCCCTCTCTCTTCCTCCCCTCACTCTTCCTCCCCCTCTCTCTTCCTTCTATCTCACCCCCCCCTCTCTCTTTTCCGCCCTTTAGCAGAAACCAGATGAAGCAGAGAGAGAAGGATGGGAGTATGCGTCTCTGTTTGGGTGGAGGTTCCATCTTAAACCCCGGAAGACAGATTCATTCAGGAGGAGGAGATGGAGATGTCGCATGGAACCACTGGAGAAGACTGGACCTGCTGCTATCTTCGCCCTGGAGTGTTCACTGGTGAGAGAGGAGACGGGGATGGTGGGACGACGAGAGAAAGATATGAGATGAGTGGACCGATCGACTTTGGGGAAGAGGGGGAAGGGAGGGAGGTGATAAAAGATAGAGGGATGATAGAGGAAGGTGATAAAAGATAGAGGGATGATAGAGGGAGGTGATAAAAGATGGAGGGATGATAGAGGGAGGTGATAAAAGATAGAGGGATGATAGAGGGAGGTGATAAAAGATAGAGGGATGATAGAGGAAAGTGATAAAAGATAGAGGGATGATAGAGGAAGGTGATAAAAGATAGAGGGATGATAGAGGAAGGTGATAAAAGATAGAGGGATGATAGAGGAAAGTGATAAAAGATAGAGGGATGATAGAGGAAGGTGATAAAAGATAGAGGGATGACAGGTGTTTTCTGAATCTGTGCTTTCTTATCTTTCACTAGGGGAGTGTGACGGAGGATAAGAGTGATGAGAAATCTGTGACGGCGACCTTTGGGGTCAACCGCCCTACCATATCCTGCCTCTTCCACAGTAAGAAGAAAATATATATATATATATATATATATATATATATAGAGAGAGAGAGAGAGAGAGAGAGAGAGAGAGAGAGAGACAGAGAGAGAGATAAACAGACTGAAAAGCTGGTCCCTCATATATTTTTTTATTCTAATAAAATAACAAGTAACCTTTATTTAACTTATAAATTGTAATCTATAATCTATAAACATAAATATGTCTTTAGCTTCATATAAGGATTTAATATCTGAAATATTATTGATGTATAAAAACCCTACTCATCATTATGTAACATCTGCATCCAAAAACTGAGATGACTCTTTACTAAATCTGTCTCCTCATAAACCAGTCAATTACCCAGTCAGCTACCCAGTCAGCTACCCAGTCAATTACCCAGTCAGCTACCCAGTCAGCTACCCAGTCAATTACCCAGTCAGCTACCCAGTCAGCTACCCAGTCAGCTACCCAGTCAGCTACCCAGTCAGCTACCCAGTCAATTACCCAGTCAGCTACCCAGTCAGCTACCCAGTCAGCTACCCAGTCATCTACCCAGTCAGCTACCCAGTCAGCTACCCAGTCATCTACCCAGTCATCTACCCAGTCAGCTACCCAGTCAGCTACCCAGTCAGCTACCCAGTCAGCTACCCAGTCAATTACCCAGTCAGCTACCCAGTCAGCTACCCAGTCAATTACCCAGTCAGCTACCCAGTCAGCTACCCAGTCAGCTACCCAGTCATCTACCCAGTCATCTACCCAGTCAGCTACCCAGTCAGCTACCCAGTCAGCTACCCAGTCAGCTACCCAGTCAATTACCCAGTCAGCTACCCAGTCAATTACCCAGTCAATTACCCAGTCAGCTACCCAGTCAGCTACCCAGTCAATTACCCAGTCAGCTACCCAGTCAATTACCCAGTCAGCTACCCAGTCAGCTACCCAGTCAGCTACCCAGTCAATTACCCAGTCAGCTACCCAGCCAGCTACCCAGTGAATATTAAACACTGTACCCTGCAATTACTCCTAGAACCCTGTACATGTGACTATTAAACACTGTACCCTGAAATCACACCTAGAACCCTGTACATGGGACTATTAAACACTGTACCCTGCAATCACTCCTAGAACCCTGTACATGTGACTATTAAACACTGTGAACTGCAATCACACCTAGAACCCTGTACATGTGACTATTAAACACTGTACCCTGCAATCACACCTAGAACCCTGTACATGTGACTCTGAATCTGAACTCTCTTTCACTCTCTATATGATACAAAGTTCAGATGTGTGTGTTTCAGGTGGGACTCGCTACCACCTGCGCTGTTACCTCTACCAAGCCAGAGAGCTGCTAGCCATGGACAAAGACAGCTTCTCAGGTAATCTGGTTACTGAACTAACAACTCTAATGTGGCTTCCTCTCTTCAACTAAAACGTTTGTGTGATACTCAGAACTGTGGAATAACGCAATTGTGTTCTTAAGACCTAATGGCATCATATTAAACTGGTTGAACCCTAGATGGGATCATATTAAACTGGTTGAACCCTAGATGGGATCATGTTAAACTGGTTGAACCCTAGATAGGATCATACTAAACTGGTTGAACCCTAGATGGAATCATATTAAACTGGTTGAACCCTAGATGGCATCATATTAAACTGGTTGAACCCTAGATGGGATCATGTTAAACTGGTTGAACCCTAGAGGGTATCATATTAAACTGGTTGAACCCTAGATGGGATCATATTAAACTGGTTGAACCCTAGATGGGATCATGTTAAACTGGTTGAACCCTAGAGGGTATCATATTAAACTGGTTGAACCCTAGATGGCATCATATTAAACTGGTTGAACCCTAGATGGGATCATGTTAAACTGGTTGAACCCTAGATGGGATCATGTTAAACTGGTTGAACCATAGATGGAATCTAATTAAACTGGTTGAACCATAGATGGAATCATATTAAACTGGTTGAACCCTAGTTGGGATCATACTAAACTGGTTGAACCCTAGATGGAATCATATTAAACTGGTTGAACCCTAGATGGGATCATATTAAACTGGTTGAACCCTAGATGGGATCATACTAAACTGGTTGAACCCTAGATGGAATCATATTAAACTGGTTGAACCCTAGATGGGATCATGTTAAACTGGTTGAACCCTAGATGGTATCATATTAAACTACCCCGGTTCCACCCCTTGTCAAAACCTACCCCGGTTCCACCCCTTGTCAAAACCTACCCCGGTTCCACCCCTTGTCAAACCCTAGCCCTGTTCCACCCCTTGTCAAACCCTAGCCCTGTTCCACCCCTTGTCCATCCCTACCCCGGTTCCACCCCTTGTCCATCCCTACCCCGGTTCCACCCCTTGTCCATCCCTACCCCGGTTCCACCCCTTGTCAAACCCTACCCCGGTTCCACCCCTTATCAAAGTGTGGCCTTCCTGTGGGAGAGTCAGAGACAGACATGTGAGTTGGTAGGGAACACGTTGAGAATCTTTATGAACCCATAGAAAGGTCATTGTAGAGAATCAGACAAATAATAATGAAAGAGTACAACCAAAAAATATAGAATAATATATTTACACTAAATAGAACACTTTTAATTATACACATGAATTATAGATCTCTATGACCTACACTACCGTTCTAAAGTCTGGGGTCACTTAGAAATGTCCTTGTTTTTATAAGAAAAGCACATTTTTTGTCCATTAAAATAACATCAAATTGATCAGAAATACAGTGTAGACATTGTTAATGTCGTAAATGACTATTAATGGAACATCTACATAGGCGTACAGAGGCCCATTATCAGCAACCATCACTCCTGTGTTCCAATGGCACCTTGTGGTAGCTAATGCAAGTTTATCATTTTAAAAGGCTAATTGATCATTAGAAAACCCTTTGGCAATTATGTTAGCACAGCTCAAAACTGTTGTGCTGATTAAAGAAGCAATAAAACTGTCCTTCTTTAGACCAGTTGAGTATCTGGAGCATCAGCATTTGTGGGTTCGATTACAGGCTCAAAATGGCCAGAAACAAAGAACTTTCTTCTGAAACTCATCAGTCTATTCTTGTTCTGAGAAATTAAGGCTATTCCATGCGAGAAATTGCCAAGAAACTGAAGATCTCGTACAACACAGAACAGCTTTAAACTGTCTCTAACCAGAATAGAAAGAGGAGTGGGAGGCCCCGGTGCACAACTGAGCAAGAGGACAAGTACATTAGTGTCTAGTTTGAGAAACAGACACCTCACAAGTCCTCACATTTGAACGGTAGTGTTTATATATAAGAAAATAGCACATTAATGTAGGTAGATTGACGTCAGCACTAGATGGAAAAGGAGGACAGGAGAGAAAGAGAGAGGGAGGGAGGGAGGACATGAGAGAAAGAGAGAGAGAGGGAGTGAGGACAGGAGAGAAAGAGAGAGGGAGGGAGGGAGGACATGAGAGAAAGAGAAAGAGAGGGAGGGAGGACAGGAGAGAAAGAGAGAGAGAGGGAGTGAGGACAGGAGAGAAAGAGAGAGGGAGGGAGGGAGGACAGGAGAGAAAGAGAGAGGGAGGGAGGGAGGACATGAGAGAAAGAGAAAGAGAGGGAGGGAGGACAGGAGAGAAAGAGAGAGAGAGGGAGTGAGGACAGGAGAGAAAGAGAGAGGGAGGGAGGGAGGGAGGGAGGGAGGGAGGGAGGGAGGGAGGACAGGAGAGAAAGAGAGAGGGAGGGAGGGAGGACATGAGAGAAAGAGAGAGAGAGGGAGTGAGGACAGGAGAGAAAGAGAGAGAGAGGGAGGGAGGACAGGAGAGAAAGAGAGAGGGAGGGAGGGAGGACAGGAGAGAGAGAGAGAGGGAGGGAGGACAGGAGAGAGAGAGAGAGGGAGGGAGGGAGGGAGGACAGGAGAGAGAGAGAGGGAGGGAGGGAGGACAGGAGAGAAAGAGAGAGGGAGGGAGGACAGGAGAGAGAGAGAGGGAGGGAGGGAGGACAGGAGAGAAAGAGAGAGAGAGGGAGGGAGGACATGAGAGAGAGAAAGAGAGTGAGAGGGGGAGGGAGGACAGGAGAGAAACAGAGAGAGAGGGTGAGGGAGGACAGGAGAGAAAGAGAGGGAGGGAGGACAGGAGAGAAAGAGAGAGAGGGGAGGGAGGACAGGAGAGAAAGAGAGAGGGAGGGAGGGAGAGAAAGAGAGAGGAAGGGATAAATAATATTGTTTTTCTTCTGTAAGTGGAGATCATGGAAACTATAGCTACTGCTTATGTGTGTGTGTGTGTGTGTGTGTGTGTGTGTGTGTGTGTGTGCGGTGTTTGTGTGTGTGTGTGTGTGTGTGTGTGTGTGTGTGTGTGTGTGTGTGTGTGTGAAAGCTAACGAGGGGTAAGTGAATCCAACGCTGTAGTGATTTATCATTCTGCTCTGAGATCCAGACTCTCTCTCTCTCTCTCTCTCTCTCCTACACACACACCACAGCCTTGGTAACGGCCCAGATGAGTTGATGGATGGGGTAGAGTATGTATAAAGTAATCTTACTGTGTGTCAGGGTCTTTCAGCCCTGCAGATAGATTAAACACAATCAAAGGACTTAACTTCTAGGGCCTCCTCTCTCCCTTCCTCTTCCCCCTCTCTCTTTCACTCCCCCCACTCTCTCTTTCACTCCCCCCACTCTCTCTTTCACTCCCCCCACTCTCTCTTTCACTCCCCCCACTCTCTCTCTCTCTCTCTTTCACTCCCCCCACTCTCTCTCCCTCTTTCACTCCCCCCACTCTCTCTCCCTCTTTCACTCCCCCCACTCTCTCCCCCTCTTTCACTCCTCCTCTTTCTCTCCCCCTCTCTCTCCCCCTCTCTCTCCCCCTCTTTCACTCCCCCTCTTTCACTCCCCCTCTTTCACTCCCCCCCTCTCTCTCTCTCTCTCTCTCTCTCTCTCTCTCTATTGCTTTCTCTCTCTCTTTCCACTCTCTCTCTCTCTTCACTCTCTCTCTCTCTCTCTCTCTCTCCTCCCTCTCTCTCTCTCCCCCTCTCCCCTTTCTCTCTCTCCCGCTCCCTCTCTCCCATCTCTCCCCCTCTCTCTATATCCTTCTCTCCCTCTCCCCTCTCCCCTCTCTCTCTCTTCCCCCCTCTCTCTCTCCCCCCCTCTCACTCTTTCTCTTTTTCTCTCCTTCCCTCTCTCTCTATGCCTCCCCTCTTTGCCCAACTGAACCCTGTGTGTTTTGAGGGTGACTACCCCCTCCAGTTACCCCCCTCTTCCCTCATTTTGACCCCTTCCCTAATTCTCAAATCTGGGAGTGTTTATTTACTCCCTGGTTCCCCATGTGTTCCTGGCTGACTGTGTGTGTGTGCGTGCGTGTACGCATGCACGTCCTCGGCTTTGTGCCTGTGTTGTTATTGCCTCTCCCTTGTGAGAAGCTCTTTCTGATATACTTGTAGTCCGGGGGAGCCCCTAGCGAGACGATGGACTGACATCAACAACTTTGGAATGCTGAAAGCCGGAGCGACAGTCTCTGAAGTTTATTATTCCAAGCCACGTAAAGACCCTTGGTGGGATCGTTTCAGTTGGGAAAAACAGAAGCAGTCCCAGCTTTGATTAACCTTAACCCTGTATAGGGTTGCAAAGCTACTGGTAATTTGACCAAAGTTACCAGAATCTTCCGTAATTTTTGTAATTAACATGTAATCGATGGCAATCTACAATATCTTTGGCAATTTATACTTGAATACAATTTATTGTTTAAATTCACATAAAGTATTCATTTGTTATATCTGTGTCCATATTGTCCATGAGTTTGTAGACATAATGACATAGTCAAATAAATAAAATACATATTGACATAGTCAAATAAATAAAATACATATTGACATAGTCAAATAAATAATAGACATACTGACATAGTCAAATAAATAAAAGACATATTGACATAGTCAAATAAATAAAAGACATATTGACATAGTCAAATAAATAAAAGACATACTGACATAGTCAAATAAATAAAAGACATATTGACATAGTCAAATAAATAAAAGACATACTGACATAGTCAAATAAATAAAAGACATAGTCAAATAAATAATAGACATATTGACATAGTCAAATAAATAAAAGACATACTGACATAGTCAAATAAATAAAATACATATTGACATAGTCAAATAAATAAAACACATAGTCAAATAAATAAGACATACTGACATAGTCAAATAAATAAAAGACATATTGACATAGTCAAATAAATAAAAGACATATTGACATAGTCAAATAAATAAAAGACATACTGACATAGTCAAATAAATAAAAGACAGTCAAATAAATCAAATACATACTGACAGAGTCAAATAAATAAAAGACATATTGACATAGTCAAATAAATAAAAGACATAGTCAAATAAATAAAAGACATACTGACATAGTCAAATAAATAAAAGACATATTGACATAGTCAAATAAATAAAAGACATATTGACATAGTCAAATAAATAAAAGACAGTCAAATAAATAATAGACATACTGACATAGTCAAATAAATAAAATACATAGTCAAATAAATAAGACATGGTCAAATAAATAAAAGACATATTGACATAGTCAAATAAATAAAAGACATACTGACATAGTCAATTAAATAAAAGACATAGTCAAATAAATAAAAGACATATTGACATAGTCAAATAAATAAAAGACATAGTCAAATAAATTAAAGACATATTGACATAATCAAATAAATAAAAGACATATTGACATAGTCAAATAAATAAAAGACATATTGACATAGTCAAATAAATAAAATACATACTGACATAGTCAAATAAATAAAATACATACTGACATAGTCAAATAAATAAAAGACATATTGACATAGTCAAATAAATAAAAGACATATTGACATAGTCAAATAAATAAAAGACATACTGACATAGTCAAATAAATAAAAGACATACTGACATAGTCAAATAAATAAAATACATAGTCGAATAAATAAAAGACATATTGACATAGTCAAATAAATAAAAGACATATTGACATAGTCAAATAAATAATAGACATACTGACATAGTCAAATAAATAAGACATACTGACATAGTCAAATAAATAAAAGACATATTGACAGAGTCAAATAAATAAAAGACATATTGACATAGTCAAATAAATAAAAGACATACTGACATAGTCAAATAAATACAAGACAGTCAAATAAATCAAATACATACTGACAGAGTCAAATAAATAAAAGACATATTGACATAGTCAAATAAATAAAAGACATAGTCAAATAAATAAAAGACATACTGACATAGTCAAATAAATAAAAGACATATTGACATAGTCAAATAAATAAAAGACATATTGACATAGTCAAATAAATAAAAGACAGTCAA
The DNA here is from genome assembly GCA_023634145.1 of Thymallus thymallus. NCBI lineage: Eukaryota > Metazoa > Chordata > Actinopteri > Salmoniformes > Salmonidae > Thymallus > Thymallus thymallus. Next base: position 1,987,518 of record CM042423.1, read on the forward strand.
ATAAATAATAGACATACTGACATAGTCAAATAAATAAAATACATAGTCAAATAAATAAGACATGGTCAAATAAATAAAAGACATATTGACATAGTCAAATAAATAAAAGACATACTGACATAGTCAAATAAATAAAAGACATAGTCAAATAAATAAAAGACATATTGACATAGTCAAATAAATAAAATACATAGTCAAATAAATAAAAGACATATTGACATAATCAAATAAATAAAAGACATATTGACATAGTCAAATAAATAAAAGACATATTGACATAGTCAAATAAATAAAATACATACTGACATAGTCAAATAAATAAAATACATACTGACATAGTCAAATAAATAAAAGACATATTGACATAGTCAAATAAATAAAAGACATATTGACATAGTCAAATAAATAAAAGACATACTGACATAGTCAAATAAATAAAAGACATACTGACATAGTCAAATAAATAAAAGACATAGTCGAATAAATAAAAGACATATTGACATAGTCAAATAAATAAAAGACATATTGACATAGTCAAATAAATAATAGACATACTGACATAGTCAAATAAATAAAAGACATATTGACATAGTCAAATAAATAAAAGACATAGTCAAATAAATAATAGACATAGTCAAATAAATAATAGACATACTGACATAGTCAAATAAATAAAAGACATAGTCAAATAAATAAAACACATAGTCAAATAAATAAAAGACATACTGACATAGTCAAATAAATAAAAGACATAGTCAAATAAATAAAAGACATAGTCAAATAAATAAAAGACATACTGACATAGTCAAATAAGTAAAAGACATATTGACATTGTCAAATAAATAAAAGACATACTGACATAGTCAAATAAATAAAAGACATAGTCAAATAAATAAAATACATATTGACATAGTCAAATAAATAAAAGACATAGTCAAATAAATAAAATACATATTGACATAGTCAAATAAATAAAAGACATAGTCAAATAAATAAAAGACATATTGACATAGTCAAATAAATAAAATACATATTGACATAGTCAAATAAATAAAAGACATATTGACATCGTCAAATAAATAAAATACATATTGACATAGTCAAATAAATAAAATACATACTGACATAGTCAAATAAATAAAAGACATATTGACATTGTCAAATAAATAAAAGACGTATTGACATAGTCAAATAAATAAAAGACATAGTCAAATAAATAAAAGACATATTGACATAGTCAAATAAATAAAAGACATATTGACATAGTCAAATAAATAAAAGACATTGACATAGTCAAATAAATAAAATACATATTGACATAGTCAAATAAATAAAATACATACTGACATAGTCAAATAAATAAAAGACATATTGACATTGTCAAATAAATAAAAGACATATTGACATAGTCAAATAAATAAAAGACGTATTGACATAGTCAAATAAATAAAAGACATATTGACATAGTCAAATAAATAAAAGACATACTGACATAGTCAAATATATAAAAGACATAGTCAAATAAATAAAAGACATATTGACATAGTCAAATAAATAAAAGACATATTGACATAGTCAAATAAATAAAAGACATATTGACATAGTCAAATAAATAAAAGACATATTGACATAGTCAAATAAATAAAAGACATACTGACATAGTCAAATAAATAAAAGACATAGTCAAATAAATAAAAGACATATTGACATAGTCAAATAAATAAAAGACATATTGACATAGTCAAATAAATAAAAGACATATTGACATAGTCAAATAAATAAAAGACATATTGACATAGTCAAATAAATAAAAGACATACTGACATAGTCAAATAAATAAAAGACATAGTCAAATAAATAAAAGACATATTGACATAGTCAAATAAATAAAAGACATATTGACATAGTCAAATAAATAATAGACATACTGACATAGTCAAATAAATAATAGACATACTGACATAGTCAAATAAATAATAGACATACTGACATAGTCAAATAAATAAAAGACATATTGACATAGTCAAATAAATAAAAGACATATTGACATAGTCAAATAAATAAAATACATATTGACATAGTCATCGGGTCATGGACTCTACAATGTGTCAAAAGTGTTCCACAGGGATGCTGGTCCATGTTGACTCCAATGCTTCACTCTGTTGTGTCAAGTCGGCTGGATGTCCTTTGGGTGGTCAACCATTCTTGATACACACGGGAAACTGTTGAGCGTGAAAAACCCAGCAGCGTTGCAGTTCTTGACACAAACCGGTGTGCCTGGCACCTACTACCAGACCCCGTTCAAAGGCACTTTGAACATATTTTGTCATTGCCCTCAATATTCGCAAGGCTTAAAGATCCTTCTTTAACCTGTCTCCTCCCCTTCATCTACACAGGATCATAGCTTTCACCTGGATTCACCTGGTCAGTCTGTCATGGAAAGATGTTCTGCATACATGTTCCTAATGTTTTGTATACTCAGTGTATTTTAGAGGGGGCTGAGATAAATAATTACAGACAGCTATGATAATATCAAGTACCCAAAAGGGCCACTAGATGTCTTGTGATAAATTACATAAATCCTTGAAAGTTACCAAAATTCTGGTAGTTTACTGGTAAACTTTGAAAGTTAAAGAGTAATATACAGTGCATTCGGAAAGTATTCAGACCCATTGACTTTTTCTACATTGTTACGTTACAGCCTTATTCTAAAATTGATTAAATTGTTTTTTTCCTCCATCAATCTAAACACAATACCCCATAATGACACAATACCCCATAATGACACAATACCCCATAATGACACAATACCCCATAATGATACAATACCCCATAATGACACAATACCCCATAATGACACAATACCCCATAATGATACAATACCCCATAATGACACAATACCCCATAATGACACAATACCCCATAATGACACAATACCCCATAATGATACAATACCCCATAATGACACAATACCCCATAATGACACAATACCCCATAATGACCCAATACCACATAATGACACAATGCCCCATAATGATACAATACCCCATAATGACACAATACCCCATAATGATACAATACCCCATAATGACACAATACCCCATAATGACACAATACCCCATAATGACACAATACCCCATAATGACACAATACCCCATAATGATACAATACCCCATAATGACACAATACCCCATAATGACACAATACCCCATAATGACACAATACCCCATAATGACACAATACCCCATAATGACACAATACCCCATAATGATACAATACCCCATAATGACACAATACCCCATAATGATACAATACCCCATAATGACACAATACCCCATAATGACACAATACCCCATAATGACACAATACCCCATAATGACACAATACCCCATAATGATACAATACCCCATAATGATACATCATATTCATAAGTATTCAGACCCTTCACTCAGTACTTTGTTGAAGCACCTTTGGCAGGGATTACAGCCTTGAGTCTTATTGGGTATGACGCTACAAGCTTGGCACACCTGTATTTGGAGAGTTTCTCCCATTCTTCTCTGCATATCCTCTCAAGCTCTGTCAGGTTGGATGGGGATCGTTGCTGCACAGCTATTTTCAGGTCTCTCTAGAGATGTTAGATCGTGTTCAAGTCCGGGCTCTGGCTGGGCCACTCAAGGACATTCAGTGACTTGTCCCGAAGCCACTCCTGCGTTGTCTTGGCTGTATGCTTAGGGTCGTTGTGCTATTGGAAGGAGAACCTTCGCCTCAGTCTGAGGTCCTGAGTGCTCTGGAGCAGGTTTTCATCATCTTTCTCTTGATCCTGACTAGTTTCCCAGTCCTTGCCGCTGAAAAACATCCCCACGTTATGATGCTGCCACCAATATGCTTCACTGTAGGCATGGTGCCAGGTTTCCTCCAAACGTGAGGCTTGGCATTGAGGCGAAAGAGATCCATCTTGGTTTCATCAGACCAGAGACTCTTGTTTCTCATGGTCTGACAGTCCTTTAGGTGCCTTTTTACAAACTCCAAGCGGCTGTCATGTGCCTTTTACTGAGAAGTGGCTTCCGTCTGGCCACTCTGATTGGTAGAGTGCTGCAGAGATTATTGTCCTTCTAGAAGGTTCTCCCATCTCCACAGAGTAACTCTGGAGCTCTGCCAGAGTGACCATAGGGTTCTTGGTCACCTCCCTGACCAAGGCCCTTCTCCACCGATTGATAAGTTTGGCCAGGCGGCCAGCTCTAGGAAGAGTCTTTGTGGTTCCAAACTTCTTCCATTTAAGAATGATAGAGGCCACTGTGTTGTTGGGGACCTTCAATGCTGCAGAAATCCTGTCTCTGGGTTCTACGGACAATTCCTTCAACCTCATGGCTTGGTTTTTGCTCTGACATGCACCATCAACTGTGGGTCCTTATATAGACAGGTTTGTGCCTTTCCAAATCATGTCCAATCAATTTAATTTATCACAGGAGGACTCCAATCAAGTTGTAGAAACATCTCAAGGATGATCAATGGAAACAGGATGCACCTGAGATCAATTTCAAGTCTCATAGCAAAGGGTCTGAATACTTATGTAAATAAGGTATTTCTGCTTTGTATTTTTAATACATTTGCAAACATTTTTATAAACCTGTTTTCGCTTTGATATTATGGGGTATTGTGTGTTGATTGAAGAAGAGGAAAAATATATTCAATACATTTTAGAATAAGACTGTAACATAACATAATGTGGATAAGGGAAGGGGTCTGAATACTTTACGAATGTACTGTACACACACACACACACACACACACACACACACACACACACACACACACACACACACACACACACACACACACACACACACACACACACACACACACACACACACACACACACACACACACACACACACACCAAAGGGAAGGTAAAGCCCACTGGGATTGGTTGCTTTGGTAGCTTCTTCCACTGGCACCAGTCCAGTCATATCCATCTATTCTTTCATTGAACCGTACGGGACAGAGTCATCTATTATTTCATATTTGATATCATTGAACCGTACGGGACAGAGTCATCTATTATTTCATATTTGATATCATTGAACCGTACGGGACAGAGTCATCTATTATTTCATATTTGATATCATTGAACCGTACCGGACAGAGTTATCTATTATTTCATATTTGATATCATTGAACCGTACCGGACAGTCATCTATTATTTCATATTTGACACACACACACACACACACACACACACACACACACACACACACACACACACACACACACACACACACACACACACACACACACACACACACACACACACACACACGCCACACCCACAGCAGATGTACGGTTGGTGTGGGAGTTTGCCATAAGGTTGAATGGTTGGTGTGTGTGTGTTTGGCAGAAGGTTTGCGTGTGTGTGTTTGCCAGAAGGTTGGTGTGTGTGTGAGTTTGCCAGAAGGTTGGAAGGTTGGTGTTTGCCAGAAGGTTGGTGTGTGTGTGTGTGTGTTTGCCAGAAGGTTGGTGTGTGTGTTTGCCAAAAGGTTGGATGGTTGGTGTGTGTGTTTGTCAGAAGGTTGGTGTGTGTGTTTGCTGGATGTTTGGATGGTTGGTGTGTGTGTTTGATAGAAGATTGGTGTGTGTGTTTGCTAGAAGGTTGGATGGTTGGTGTGTGTGTTTTCCAGAAGGTTGGTGTGCGTGTTTGCTGGATGTTTGGATGGTTGGTGTGTGTGTTTGATAGATGGTTGGTGTGTGTGTTTGATAGATGGTTGGTGTGTGTGTTTGCTAGAAGGTTGGATGGTTGGTGTGTGTGTTTGATAGAAGATTGGTGTGTGTGTTTGATAGAAGGTTGGAAGGTTGGTGTGTGTGTTTGCCAAAAGGTTGGATGGTTGGTGTGTGTGTTTGTCAGAAGGTTGGTGTGTGTGTTTGCTGGATGTTTGGATGGTTGGTGTGTGTGTTTGATAGATGGTTGGTGTGTGTGTTTGATAGATGGTTGGTGTGTGTGTTTGCTAGAAGGTTGGATGGTTGGTGTGTGTGTTTTCCAGAAGGTTGGTGTGTGTGTTTGCTGGATGTTTGGATGGTTGGTGTGTGTGTTTGTCAGAAGGTTGGTGTGTGTGTTTGCTGGATGTTTGGATGGTTGGTGTGTGTGTTTGATAGATGGTTGGTGTGTGTGTTTGATAGATGGTTGGTGTGTGTGTTTGCTAGAAGGTTGGATGGTTGGTGTGTGTGTTTGATAGAAGATTGGTGTGTGTGTTTGCTAGAAGGTTGGATGGTTGGTGTGTGTGTTTGATAGAAGGTTGGTGTGTGTGTTTGCTAGAAGGTTGGATGGTTGGTGTGTGTGTTTGATAGAAGGTTGGTGTGTGTGTTTGCTAGAAGGTTGGATGGTTGGTGTGTGTGTTTGATAGAAGGTTGGTGTGTGTGTTTGCTAGAAGGTTGGATGGTTGGTGTGTGTGTTTGATAGAAGGTTGGTGTGTGTGTTTGCTAGAAGGTTGGATAGTTGGTGTGTGTGTTTTCCAGAAGGTTGGTGTGTGTGTTTGCTAGAAGTTTGGATGGTTGGTGTGTGTGTTTGATAGAAGTTTGGATGGTTGGTGTGTGTGTTTGATAGAAGGTTGGATGGTTGGGTATTTCTGCTCTGACTCAGTTATTTTGCCTCTAGTTGGTCATGCTAGTTACAATCTAACAGTGGAAACAGACAGGCCACCAGTTCAGACAGACAATGTTTCCTAACCAGAGCTAAAACATCTAGGTTTTCTACAGGCCAGCAGTTTGGATCTTTCCTAACCAGAGCTGAAACATCTAGGTTTTCTACAGGCCACCAGTTTGGATGTTTCCTAACCTGGTTCTTCTTCTGTCCATCTTTCCAGAACCCAAGTGTTCTCCCTTCCCTTCACAACCAAACCTGCTTTTCTCGTAAATTAACTTCTCTTTTTACCCTTCCTCCCGAGCCCTACTCTTATCTAGAACCTGTCTCCATAGGATAACCCTTTGAAGAATCCTTTTTGGTTCCAGGTAGAACCCTTCTACCTGTAACCAAAAAGAGTTCTACCTGGAACCATAAAGGGTTCTCTTGTAGGGACAGCCAAATAACCCTTTTGCAGACCATAGTGTCCTTCCAGTCCCTGAATTTCACTTAGATTAAAACCTCTCTCCCTCTCTCTCCCCCCCTCCCCCCCAGATACCTATGCCATAGTGTCGTTTCTCCACCAGAGCCAGAAGACAGTGACAGTGCGTAACACGTTGAACCCCACCTGGGACCAGACACTCATCTTCTACGAGTTGGAGGTGTTTGGAGACCCTGAAGTCACAGAGAGAACCCCTCCTAACATAGTGGTGGAGCTGTATGATCAGGATACATACGTGAGTGGATCAATATTCATTTATAGACCAATATACAACCAGGAAGGCAGTCAACCAAACATCCAGGCATACAGGCATACAGGCAACCAGGCATCCAGGCAGGCAGGCAGGCAACCAGGCATCCAGGCAGATAAGTAGGAAGGCAAGCAAACAACCAAGCGGGTAAGTAGGCAGCTAGGCAGACAGGCAGGCAGGCAGGTATTCAATCTGATATCTGATATCATCATGCCTGTGTCTTCCTGTGTGTAACTGTCTTGTCATTCTCCTCCTGTCCTGTGGGGGGCAGATGAGTTTATGAGTTGCTGTGTGTGTCAGCCCATCACCCCCCTCATTAATCATTAAATGAACCAATCAATTAATACATCAATAACCTGTCATTCCCCTCCCATCCCATAGGGGGCAGATGAGTTTATGGGTCGCTGTGTGTGTCAGCCATCCACGACCCCCTCCCCTCGTCTGGCCTGGTATCCAATCAGGAGGGGCGACAGGAGCGCAGGAGAACTTCTGGCAGCCTTCGAACTCATACGACGAGAGAAGGTGTGTGTGTTTGTGTGTGTGCTCTATTAACATAGGAAATACATGTGTGTCTGTGTCTGATTTCTGAGACAGAGCCTGGATACTATGAGCCATGTTGTTTGTTTGTGTGTGTTTCTGTGTGTGCATGCGGAGGCGGCTGAGTCCCATAGGGCTAATTTTCTGCTTTTTGATGAGCAGAGCTGTTTTCCCAGAGGATGAGCGGATAATTTAATATGACCATATTTCTCTTCTTTCTCTTTCTCTCTTTAATAATGTTTCTCTCTCTCGACCTCTCTCTCCTCCCTCTCTCATCTCACTCTTTCTCTCTTGTTCCCATAGCCCGCTGTTCATCACATCCCTGGACAGGAGGTTAGTCTGACCACACACACACACACACACACACACACACACACACACACACACACACACACACACTAATGTCTTTCTCTCCCTTAATCTCTCTCTCTCTCTCTCTCTCTCTCTCTCTCTCTCTCTCGCTCTGTAACAGGGAGACATCCCCCCTCACATTATGGAAGAGGTAAGTATTATTTATTTTTTTACATAATAGTTTAAAATCCTATTGTTGTGATGTATAAATAATAAGTGCTATGCATCTCTCCTCTCCTTCATCTCATCTCTCTTTTCCTTCATCTCTCCTCTCCTTCATCTCATCTCTCCTCTCCTTCATCTCATCTCTCCTCTCCTTCATCTCATCTCATCTCTCCTCTCCTTCATCTCATCTAATCTCTCCTCTCCTTCATCTCATCTCATCTCTCCTCTCCTTCATCTCATCTCATCTCTCCTCTCCTTCATCTCATCTCTCCTCTCCTTCATCTCATCTCATCTCTCCTCTCCTTCATCTCATCTAATCTCTCCTCTCCTTCATCTCATCTCATCTCTCCTCTCCTTCATCTCATCTCATCTCTCCTCTCCTTCATCTCATCTCTCCTCTCCTTCATCTCATCTCATCTCATCTCATCTCTCCTCTCCTTCATCTCATCTCATCTCTCCTCTCCTTCATCTCATCTCTCTACTCCTTCATCTCATCTCTCCTCTCCTTCATCTCATCTCATCTCTCTTCTCCTTAATCTCGCCTCTCCTTCATCTAATCTAATCTCTCTTATCCTTCATCTCATCTCTCCTCTCCTTCATCTCATCTCTCCTCTCCTTCATCTCATCTCATCTCTCTCTTCTCCTTCATCTCATCTCATCTCTCCTGTCCTTCATCTCATCTCTCCTCTCCTTCATCTCATCTCTCCTCTTCTTCATCTCATCTAATCTCTCCTCTCCTTCATCTCATCTCTCCTCTCCTTCATCTCTCCTCTTCTTCATCTCATCTCTCCTCTCCTTCATCTCATCTCTCCTCTCCTTCATCTCATCTCATCTCATCTCTCCTCTCCTTCATCTCATCTCTCCCCTCCTTCATCTCATCTCTCCTTTATTTTCCTCCCAGGTCTTTCTAACTGGATTCCTCTCAGAAAACCAGCAATGGGTACATGCACACACAAACCCCCCCCCCCCCCACACACACACACACACTGGACCATGGAGCCATTCAATGATATCAAATATGAAATAATAGATGACTCTGTCCCGTACGGTTCAATGATATCAAATATGAAATAATAGATGACTCTGTCCCGTACGGTTCAATGATATCAAATATGAAATAATAGATGACTCTGTTCCGTACGGTTCAATGATATCAAATATGAAATAATAGATGACTCTGTCCCGTACGGTTCAATGATATCAAATATGGAAGAATAGATGACTTTGTCACACTGAGACGGACACACTGACACGGACACACTAAGACGGACACACTGACACGGACACACTGAGACGGACACACTGACACGGACACACTGACACGGACACACTGAGACGGACACACTGAGACGGACACACACACGCACGGACACACTGACACGGACACACTGAGACGGACACACTGACACGGACACACACGCACGGACACACTGACACGGACACACACACA
>CM042423.1:2002382-2027382 GCA_023634145.1 Thymallus thymallus
TCCATGACCCTGGTCCTATATCTCCATGACCCTGGTCCTATATCTCCACGACCCTGGTCCTATATCTCCATAATCCTGGTCCTATATCTCCACGACCCTGGTCCTATATCTCCATGATCCTGGTCCTATATCTCCATGACCCTGGTCCTATATCTCCATGACCCTGGTCCTATATCTCCATGATCCTGGTCCTATATCTCCATGACCCTGGTCCTATATCTCCATGACCCTGGTCCTATATCTCCACGACCCTGGTCCTATATCTCCATGATCCTGGTCCTATATCTCCATGACCCTGGTCCTATATCTCCATGATCCTGGTCCTATATCTCCACGACACTGGTCCTATATCTCCACCAAGTATGTCAATCCTTTAGGCTTGAATGTGTTAATTTAGGCGGGGCTGGGTTGGTACAGGACTGTGCTGGGTTGGTACAGGACTGTGCTGGGTTGGTACAGGACTGTGCTGGGTTGGTACAGGACTGTGCTGGGTTGGTACAGGACTGTGCTGGGTTGGTACAGGATTGTGCTGGGTTGGTACAGGACTGTGCTGGGTTGGTACAGGACTGTGCTGGGATGGTACAGGACTGTGCTGGGTTGGTACAGGACTGTGCTGGGTTGGGTATAGGGCTGGGCTGGGATTGGCTGGCTACAGGGCTGTGCTGGGTACAGGGCTAGGCTGGGTTGGGTTGGGCTGGGTACAGGTTTGGGCTGTGTACAGTGCTGGATTGGGCTGGGTACAGTGCTGGGTTGGGTTGGGCTGGGCTGGGTAGAGGGCTGGGTACAGAATTGGGTACAGTGTTGGGTTAGGCTGGATACAGGTTTGTGTTTGGCTGGGTACAGGTTTGTGTTGGGCTGGGTACAGGGCTGGGTACAGGTTTGTGTTGGGCTGGGTACAGGTTTGTTTTGGGTTGGGTACAGGGCTGGGTACAGGTTTGTGTTGGGTTCGGTACAGGGCTGGGTACAGGTTTGTGTTGGGCTGGGTACAGGTTTGTTTTGGGTTGGGTACAGGGCTGGGTACAGGTTTGTGTTGGGCTGGGTACAGGGCTGGGTACAGGTTTGTGTTGGGCTGGGTACAGGGCTGGGTACAGGTTTGTGTTGGGCTGGGTACAGGTTTGTGTTGGGCTGGGTACAGGGCTGGGTACAGGTTTGTGTTGGTCTATAAACTGACTATGACCTGGAATGTGTTCCTATTGGACCCAGAGGTACCGGTGGTGTGACGGGTGGCGTGAAGGGTGGCGTGACAGTGTGATGGCAGAATTGGGTCATACAGTAGGTACTGTTTCCATGGTAGTGAGTTCAGGGACAGCCTTAGTGATTGGCTGGGGGTTGCCTGTACGTCAGAGCTGCTGGATCATAGTCATAGACTAGGTAATATTGCCACATTGAGGCTGGTTTAGGAGGTCCTATTGGCAAGCCTGGACCCAGAGGTACCGGCGGCGTGATAGTGTGAAGGAAACATCTACTGTTGCCATGGTAAGGCCTGCAGCACAGAGAGCTACTGTTTCCATGGTAAGGCCTGCAGCACAGAGAGCTACTGTTTCCATGGTATTGGAGAACATGGACCTGAACTGGAGATCGGCACAAAAGGTTACAGGGTTGCCTGTGGGACGTGGACACTAGTGTGTGGCAGATTAACCCTCACCCGGTATTTCACCCTTAGTGATTTAGCGGCCAGACAGCTGGGGTATTCTGGTGGTTTGGCAGGCCTGGAAGAGAACATGAAGTCTTGTTCTCTGAAGAGCGACCAACTCCTTGGATGGAAAGTCAAAACAGTGTGTAACCACCAGAGAACTTGTCAATTCCCCAGCATGACGACTTACTAAAATACAAACGATATAGAGAGAGAGACATGGGGAGAGAGAGAGAGAGAGAGAGAGAGAGACATGGGGAGATAGGGAGAGAGACATGGGGAGATAGGGAGAGAGAGAGAGTTAGAGAGAGACATGGGGAGAGAGAGAGGGGGGGGTGGGGGAGAGAGAGGGGGGGGGAGAGAGAGAGAGAGAGACATGGGGAGATAGGGAGAGAGAGAGTTAGAGAGAGACATGGGGAGATAGGGAGAGAGAGAGAGAGAGAGAGAGAGAGAGAGAGAGAGAGAGACATGGGGAGAGAACTTGTCAATTCCCCAGCATGACGACTTACTAAAATACAAACGATATAGAGAGAGAGACATGGGGAGAGAGAGGGGGGGGGGGGGGGGGGGGGGAGAGGGGGGGGAGAGAGAGAGAGAGAGACATGGGGAGATAGGGAGAGAGAGAGAGTTAGAGAGAGACATGGGGAGATAGGGAGAGAGAGAGAGAGAGAGAGAGAGAGACATGGGGAAATAGGGAGAGAGAGAGAGAGAGAGAGAGAGAGAGAGAGAGAGAGAGACATGGGGAGAGAGAGAGGGAGAGAGAGAGAGACATGGGGAGATAGGGAGAGAGAGAGAGAGAGAGAGAGACATGGGGAGAGAGAGAGAGAGAGAGAGAGAGAGAGAGACATGGAGAGAGAGAGAGAGAGAGAGGGAGAGAGAGAGGTAGGTCCTTCTCCCCCAACTGCTCAGTTTGTAGGGCGGCCAAGAAGAGTCTTGGTGATTCCAAACGTCTTCCATTTAAGAATGATGGAGGCCACTGTGTTGTTGGGGACCTTCAATGCTGCAGAAATCCTGTCTCTGAGTTCTACAGACAATCCCTTCAACCTCATGGCTTGGTTTTAGCTCTGACATGCACTGGTTAACTGTGGGACCTTATATAGACAGGTGTGCCTTTCCAAATGGTGATGGATCAATAATCAATGGAAACAGGATGCACCTGGGTCTGAATACTTACAGTATGTAAATGAGTTATTTCAGTGTTTTATATCTTAAAACCTGTTGTTGTTTGTTATTATGGGGTTCTATGTGTAGATTGATGAGGAATTTGTTTTATTTAATACATTTAATCAGTTTTAGAATAAGGCTGTAACGTAACAAAATGTGGAAAAAGTCAAGGGGTCTGAATACTTTCCGAATGCAATGTAGCTTAGTAGAATACTTTGTTTGGGGTTCACACAAATAAGAGGCCTGCAACCACATCGAGACCCTAGGAAACCAGTGTGTAACTATGTGCAGACTTGTCTAAACTAGAGCCATGGTGCCATGGGGTTTCTAAGCAGGGGACCGTTTTAATAGGACAAAAATGCATTGTCATCAAACTCTGGCTTTGGGGTTGTGGGACCCAAAATACTTTTTCTTTTTTGTTACATCTGTGTGTGTTTTTGTATGATGCTCAGTTCTATCAACATTTGATCAACAGAAATGGAGAGCATTATATACACACACACACACACACTGACTAACTGACACACACACACACACACTGACTAACTGACACACACACACACACACACACACTGACTGACACACTGACTGAGTACAGGAAGCAGGGAAGAAGGAAAATGTGATCCTATCCCACTGCTACTGTTTGGAAAAGAATGTCTAAGCTGGACTGTGTGTGTGTGTGTGTGTGTGTGTGTGTGTGTGTGTGTGTGTGTTTGCGTGCGTGAGTGTGTGTGTTTTACTGGAATTGAAGTCCCACACAAATAGTAAACTAATAACATTTGACCAACTGAGGACATTTTGATCGTCCCCACAAAGTCAAATGCTATTTCTAGGGGAGTTGTGTTAGAATTAGGAGCTAGAGTTAGGAGCTAGGGTTAGGAGCTAGGGTTAGGGTTAGGTTTAGGTTTAAATTTAGGGGTTAGGTAACATACGATTTTGAATGGGACTGAATTTTGTGTCCCTGCAAGATTATTATACTGTGAAATCATCATGGAGATATAGAATTATTAATTAAGACTGTGTTTGTGTCAGGCCTGGAATGTGGCCTTTAAGAGGAGCCTAATCTGCCTGGGCACCAAGGCCATTCACCCAAAAAGCCAATTAAATTGATTTGAAAACCAAAAACATAAGTGTATGTAAATATCCATAAATAATGATCCTACATGTCAGTGTAGGTGATAGCCTATGGGATTGGCTGCAGTCTGTCATGTCCAGACCTGCTGACAGGAGGGAGGTGCCTGAACATTTTGCACATTTTAATGCCAGTCATGTTTGACAAATATAATGTAGGATCCTAATTCATGAAGACTTGATTATGTGGATATACTGTACTTGAGGCACTGTATGATTTGATAGATCGATAGATAGATAGATAGATACTTTATTGATCCCCGAGGGGAAATGTCTTTGTCAAGCAGCTACATGATACATAGAGCGGCAGTATGAAAAAGTATAGAAATACAAGAAGTCTGGAGTGCAAAAAAGCTATAAAAAGAAATAGGACGGTTAAAACCTTGGTAAAACAGTAGCACTCCATAATCCTGAACTATTATAGTTCAACTGTTGCAAAAAAAACCTGACGTAAAACATACTAAAACAACAATTAACGCGCAAACAATGGGAGCTGCTTAACAGGCGACCAGCAGGGCGGCGCCAACCTACGAATAGGAGAGAAAGGCTAGTGCCTGTTGCTCACTGCTACATCCAGCCCAGGTCACTTGTGATACAAGTCAGTATTCAACGTCCATCCATGTCTGAGGACGTTGGGACGTGACGTGACGTGGAAACCGGCCACTAAGGGCAACAGTGAGCGCTGTTACCTTCAAGTAAGCATCTGCCTCTGATTACAAAGGTTCCAAGTTCGAATCCAGCGATAGAAAGTTGTTTTTGATATTTTTGTTTTAAACCTATTAAAAACCTTAACCCTAATCTTTAAAATTCGTACTTAATGCCTAAACTTAACCGTATACACTATGAAATGTGACGTTTGGAACAACTTCAAAATGTGATGTTTGAGAAACATGGATAAAGGACTTATTCTAATGTGAGACTGTGAGAGCTAGTTGCAGCATAACACACCTTGCAATCTGAGCGGAAGCAGATTGCAAGGTATTTAACCAAAAATAGGGCGGCACACAACTGGCCCAGCGTCGTCCGAGTTTGGCCAATGTAGGCCGTCATTGTAAATAAGAATTTGTTCTTAAGTGACTTGTCTAGTTAAATAAAGGTTAAATAAATTAAATAAAAAATAAATAAAAAACGTAATTATTTTGTCAGTTTATGGGAATGCTAAGGAAATAATTTTATAAACACTTCCTCATATGCCTTGAAACCAGTACTTCTCTCATGTTCTCAACATTCTTTAGTTTTCCAGCAGCAAAAGACACAATCCTAGTCATCTTAACAACCCATCTAGTCGTATTAACAACCCATCTAGTCATATTAACAACCCTATTAACAACCCATCTAGTCATATTAACAACCCATCTAGTCATATTAACAACCCTATTAACAACCCATCTAGTCATATTAACAACCCATCTAGTCATATTAACAACCCATCTAGTCATATTAACAACCCATCTAGTCATATCAACAACCCATCTAGTCATATTAACAACCCATCTAGTCATATTAACAACCCATCTAGTCATATTAACAACCCATCTAGTCATATCAACAACCCATCTAGTCATATTAACAACCCATCTAGTCATATTAACAACCCATCTAGTCATATCAACAACCCATCTAGTCATATCAACAACCCATCTAGTCATATTATCAACCCATCTAGTCATATTAACAACCCATCTAGTCATATTAACAACCCATCTAGTCATATTAACAACCCATCTAGTCATATTAACAACCCATCTAGTCATATTAACAACCCATCTAGTCATATTAACAACCCATCTAGTCATATTAACAACCCATCTAGTCATATTAACAACCCATCTAGTCATATCAACAACCCATCTAGTCATATCAACAACCCATCTAGTCATATTAACAACCCATCTAGTCATATTAACAACCCATCTAGTCATATCAACAACCCATCTAGTCATATCAACAACCCATCTAGTCATATCAACAACCCATCTAGTCATATTAACAACCCATCTAGTCATATTAACAACCCATCTAGTCATATTAACATATTAACAACCCACTAATTGCATTTTGGAACATTTGCGTTTATAGCCTACTGCCATGTGTGCATTGCTGCGCTTATAATGTGAAGTAATAGCCTAATGGTTTATTTATTTGAGATCTATCGCATCCCACAACTGTCCCAGAGTATGGTTCTAATATTTATTTGTACTATGGCGGATAGTAGATTGACAGAAGACAGTTCTTCTTCAATATGTGCCTCGGAATTTGATAAGAAGGAGGCGCGCCATTGCATCCCCGATGTGTCTGTCATCACTTGTATCCTGTGAGAAGGACCTGATCATGTGACGGGCATTTGCTAATAAGAATTGAGATATCTGAGATAGCAATTATTATTATATTCAGCCCAGGGGCACAATGGTCTCTGGCTGCAAGGCATGGATTTTTTGAAGGGGGCATTACTGCCACACAAAGGGGGTTTTACGTCCACACAAGGGGGAATTACTGCCACACAAGGGGGAATTACTGCCACACAAGGGGGAATTACTGCCACACAAGGGGGAATTACTGCCACACAAGGGGGAATTACTGCCACACAAGGGGGAATTACTGCCACACAAGGGGGAATTACTGCCACACAAAGGGGGTTTTACGTCCACACAAGGGGGAATTACTGCCACACAAGGGGGCATTACTGCCACACAAGGGGGAATTACTGCCACACAAAGGGGGTTTTACGTCCACACAAGGGGGAATTACTGCCACACAAGGGGGAATTACTGCCACACAAGGGGGCATTACTGCCACACAAGGGGGAATTACTGCCACACAAAGGGGGTTTTACGTCCACACAAGGGGGAATTACTGCCACACAAGGGGGCATTACTGCCACACAAGGGGGAATTACTGCCACACAAAGGGGGTTTTACGTCCACACAAGGGGGAATTACTGCCACACAAGGGGGAATTACTGCCACACAAGGGGGCATTACTGCCACACAAGGGGGAATTACTGCCACACAAAGGGGGTTTTACGTCCACACAAGGGGGAATTACTGCCACACAAGGGGGAATTACTGCCACACAAGGGGGAATTACTGCCACACAAAGGGGGTTTTACGTCCACACAAGGGGGAATTACTGCCACACAAGGGGGAATTACTGCCACACAAGGGGGCATTACTGCCACACAAGGGGGAATTACTGCCACACAAAGGGGGTTTTACGTCCACACAAGGGGGAATTACTGCCACACAAGGGGGAATTACTGCCACACAAGGGGGAATTACTGCCACACAAGGGGGAATTACTGCCACACAAGGGGGAATTACTGCCACACAAGGGGGAATTACTGCCACACAAGGGGGAATTACTGCCACACAAGGGGGCATTACTGCCACACAAGGGGGCATTACTGCCACACAAGTCTCTCTACAGTGGGTGGAGTCTCTCACACTAACACTGTTGTGGAAGGGGTTTTACAGTGTAGTGTCACTGTGTAGGGGGGAGGGGGTTGTTGAGAGTGTGAGGGATGGCTTGAGGGTCGCCTGAGAGTGGCGTGAGGGTGGCCTGAGAGTGCTGTGAGGGTACCGTGAGGGTGGCGTGAGGGTACCGTGAGGGTGGAGTGAGGGTGGCCTGAGAGTGCTGTGAGGGATGGCTTGAGGGTCGCCTGAGGGTGGCGTGAGGGTGGCCTGAGAGTGCTGTGAGGGTACCGTGAGGGTGGCGTGAGGGTACCATTAGGGTGGAGTGAGGGTGGCCTGAGAGTGCTGTGAGGGTGGTGTGAGGGTCGCCTGAGGGTGGCGTGAGGGTGGCCTGAGAGTGCTGTGAGGGTACCATGAGCGTGGCTTGAGGGTACCGTGATGGTGGCGTGAGGGTACCGTGATGGTGGCGTGAGGGTACCGTGATGGTGGCGTGAGGGTACCGTGATGGTGGCGTGAGGGTGCCATTTTACTGTTAATTTGGCTGTTTGTGTGTTGTCTTGTGTTTGTAAGAAACCAACAACAACACTATAATAGGTCGGTTTTTCTGTCATAATTCCATGGTTACACCCACATCCGCTGGAAAACAAAACTAGCAATGCCCTGATTTAATTCTCAATGCTCTCATCTTCACAACTGCATCATGTAAACACTTCTAAAACCATTTTTTATGCTAAAATGTTGTGCTGTTGTCATGCTGTAATCATGGTAATGTTACTCTGTGTGTTGTTGTCATGATATATCTCAAGGAACACCCAAAAACCTCTCTCAATGTTATACATGTGGTTGGTTCGAGCCCTGAATGCTGATTGGCTGAAAGCCGTGTTATATCAGACTGTATACCATGGGTATGACAAAACATGTATTTTTACTGTTCTAATTACATTGTTAACCAGTTTATAATAGCAATAAGACACCTCAGGGGGTTGTGATATATGGCCAATATACCACGGCTAAGGGCTGTGTCCTGGCACTTCACGTTGCGTCAAGCTTAAGAACAGCCCTTAGCAGTGGTATATTGGCCATATACCACACCCCCTCGGGCCTTACTGCTTAAATACACTAAATGTCTTTGTCTGTTCCATCATGATAATGTATAGATCATGTATTTATTTTAGAAATGTTTTGGGTGTTCTCTGAGAGAATGACTGACTGTGATCATCCATTGAATGTCATGTTATTCTGATTTGTGGTCTGAATGTATGTTTATGCTGTAGATTCATTTGCTTTGTAAGAATACTCCATACAGTGCACGCTAACGTTTATAAATTCTGGTTTACTTGTGGTCAAACGTGAATGCTGTGGTCTAACCCTAACCTGCTTAGTGCTAACAATAGATTGTGTGGTTGTGTTGTGGTTGTGTTGTGGTTGTGTTGTAGTTTACAGACGGAACCAGTTCTGCAATCATTAACATCTCTCGCTCTTCCAGTCAACATGTACGTATAAGCTTCTTCTCTCTATCCCTCTCTTCTTCACTTTCTTCAATTGTTCTCTCCATCCATCTCTCCTTCTCTTCTGTCTATCCCTCTCTTCTTCTGTCTATCCCTCTCTTCTTCTGTCTATCCCTCTCTTCTTCTGTCTATCCCTCTCTTCTTCTGTCTATCCCCCTCTTCTTCTGTCTATCCCTCTCTTCTGTCTATCCTTCTCTTCTTCTGTCTATCCCTCTCTTCTTCTGTCTATCCTTCTCTTCTTCTGTCTATCCCTCTCTTCTTCTGTCTATCCCCCTCTTCTTCTGTCTATCCCTTTCTTCTTCTGTCTATCCCTCTCTTCTTCTGTCTATCCATCTCTTCTTCTGTCTATCCTTCTCTTCTTCTGTCTATCCCTCTCTTCTTCTGTCTATCCCCCTCTTCTTCTGTCTATCCTTCTCTTCTTCTGTCTATCCTTCTCTTCTTCTGTCTATCCCTCTCTTCTTCTGTCTATCCTTCTCTTCTTCTGTCTATCCCTCTCTTCTTCTGTCTATCCTTCTCTTCTTCTGTCTATCCCTCTCTTCTTCTGTCTATCCCTCTCTTCTTCTGTCTATCCTTCTCTTCTTCTGTCTATCCCTCTCTTCTTCTGTCTATCCCCCTCTTCTTCTGTCTATCCTTCTCTTCTTCTGTCTATCCTTCTCTTCTTCTGTCTATCCCCCTCTTCTTCTGTCTATCCTTCTCTTCTTCTGTCTATCCCTCTCTTCTTCTGTCTATCCCTCTCTTCTTCTGTCTATCCTTCTCTTCTTCTGTCTATCCTTCTCTTCTTCTGTCTATCCTTCTCTTCTTCTGTCTATCCCTCTCTTCTTCTGTCTATCCTTCTCTTCTTCTGTCTATCCCTCTCTTCTTCTGTCTATCCCTCTCTTCTTCTGTCTATCCTTCTCTTCTTCTGTCTATCCCTCTCTTCTTCTGTCTATCCTTCTCTTCTTCTGTCTATCCCTCTCTTCTTCTGTCTATCCCTCTCTTCTTCTGTCTATCCCTCTCTTCTTCTGTCTATCCCTCTCTTCTGTCTATCCTTCTCTTCTTCTGTCTATCCCTCTCTTCTTCTGTCTATCCCTCTCTTCTTCTGTCTATCCCTCTCTTCTTCTGTCTATCCCTCTCTTCTTCTGTCTATCCCTCTCTTCTTCTATCCCTCTCTTCTTCTGTCTATCCTTCTCTTCTTCTGTCTATCCCTCTCTTCTTCTGTCTATCCTTCTCTTCTTCTGTCTATCCCTCTCTTCTTCTGTCTATCCCTCTCTTCTTCTGTCTATCCTTCTCTTCTTCTGTCTATCCCTCTCTTCTTCTGTCTATCCTTCTCTTCTTCTGTCTATCCCTCTCTTCTTCTGTCTATCCCTCTCTTCTTCTGTCTATCCTTCTCTTCTTCTGTCTATCCCCCTCTTCTCTCCATCTCTGACAGAATAAGATTGGTTCTAGTGTGTCTTAATGAAAAGGCCTTTGCTCTGTGGCTGTTTTGATAATGTTAATGATAATTCTTATTGACAACTAATGCATGTTTTCGACCTCTAAAATCCTCCGTTCACATTGAATGTATAAAACAACTAGTTGAATGTGTTCACAATGGCAACACGTGTCGTTGCTGCAACTCCCCAACGTCCTCATGACCCGCCTAACATGACCCACTCCTTAACACCCGTCAGCTTAACCCGGAAGAAACACCGCTCAACTGGCATCCGGGGTCAGCCCACAGGCACCCTGCCCGCCACAAGGAGCCGCTGGAGAGCGATGAGCCAAGTAAAGCCCCACTGGCCAAACACTCCCCTAATTCGGACAACACTGGGCCAATTGTGCGCCGTCCTATGGGACTCCCGGCCACGGCCGGTTGTGGCACCGCCCGGAATATGAACCCGGGTCTGTAGAAAACGCCTCTAGCACTGCTGCGCCACTCAGGAGGCCCAAGTTGCGTAGTATTTCATATGAACGGAAACTGCCTTAGGTCACTGTCAGTGTAACTATGTGTGAATGTGTATGTTGGGGTGTCAGTATTTGTATGTGTGTGTGTGCATAGAGTCAGTGCAAGGGAGTTAGTGCAAAAAAGGGTCATTGCAGGTAGTCTGGGTAACCATTTGATTAGCTGTTTAGCAGTCTTGTTTAGCGATCAGTGTTTTTGCCTTAATTTCAAATTCGAAATGCAATTATTATTAAATGCACAGATCCAGGGTCAGCTGACTCTCCCTAACCTAACCGTAACCAATAGAGTTAACATCACAAAACTGGCTTTATATCACTGTATGAGGAGCAACTTAATCCTGAATCTGTCTCTCCTCAGATATTCTCCCTTCACTACCAGCTAGATGGGTTTTACCCAGGCCTTTAATCCAGACTCTCTGTCTCTCCTCAGATATTCTCCCTTCACTACCAGCTAGATGGGTTTTACCCAGGCCTTTAATCCTGAATCTGTCTCTCCTCAGATATTGTCCCTTCACTACCAGCTAGATGGGTTTTACCCAGGCCTTTAATCCTGAATCTGTCTCTCCTCAGATATTCTCCCTTCACTACCAGCTAGATGGGTTTTCCATCTAACCCAGGCCTTTAAACTTGATATTCTTAAACTGTAGCTTCTCAAGGAGAGAGAAACCCAGCACCAGTGTATGCATGTGTGTGGTTTAGGTTGGAATGTTGGTTAAAGCTCTGGATCCATCTCTCAGTTAAACTCTAATACTTGTAGAACTAAATTCAACTTTCTTTCCTCCCTCCATCTTTTTCTGTCATCTTAGATAAAGTCAGGTCCATAATTATTGACACCCTTGATAAAGATGAGCAATAATGACTGTATAAAATAAATACAAATACTGAGATAGTGTGCAAATGCAATAAGGGTCCCTTGGGAAACTCTGACCAACACTTTGGTTCCTACCCTGTCATGCCAAGCAACTGTTACGTTCCCCAGCAAGAAAAACAAATAATGTCACTCAAACAGAAGGGGGACTAACGAAGAGTCACTGACCACGACCAGAACATAACAGGTGGGGTTTTAGGAGGGGTTCTGAAGGACACTATGGGGGTGTCCACTGAAAACTGACTAGCAACAACAACTGGAACCTAAAATACTTATTATAAGATCCACTCAATTAACCCAAGAAGAGGCAAACAAAAGAAAAACCCCCACCAAACTGAAAGACAGGAAGCAGACCAAAACGTAGGAGCAAAACAAAACCAGGGAAATCAGATGAAGGAACATTTTCCTTGAACTCAAAGACAACTCTCCACATCTCTCAAGACAACTGGAGCACTGGGCCAGCCACTCTTAAATAGCACCTGGGCCAGCACAGGTGAAACACCTTCCAACTAACGAGATGGACAAGACAGAACAGGTGTAACACATACTGACTAACGAGGTGACACCAATCGGTGCGCCCCATGTGCTAATGTGCTAAAAGTCAAACATAAATGAAAATATAAAACCTGTAACATAACGCCAACCAAAGTATCAGAATATAAATGTTATTTCTAGGTTTCCAACAGTTGAACACAATGAACACAAACATAAACACAACATGTAAAGTGTTGGTCCCATGTTTCATGAGCTGAAAAACAAACAGCCCAGCAATTATCCATACGCACAAAAGTTTATAACTCTCAATGTTTGTGCACAGATTTGTTTACATCCCTGTTGGTGAGCATAAGATAATCCATCCACTTGGCAGGTTTGGCATATCAAGAAGCTGATTAAACAGCATGATCATTACACAGGTGCACCTTGTGCTGGGGACAATAAAGGAGTGTTTCTGTCTGTCTGTATAAAGCCTTTTGTGGAGAAAAACTAATTCTGATTGGCTGGGTCTGGCTCCCAGGCCCACCCATGGCTACACCCCTGCCCAGTCATGTGAAATCCATAGATTAGGGCCTAATACATTTATTTAAATTAACTGATTTCCTTATGAACTATGAATAAAATCTTTGAAATTGTTGCATGTTCCATTTATATTTATGTTCAGTACACATCGCAAGTAAAATCACAATATTTGTTTAAAAAATCCAATTTAGATGATTTGCCCATATCGTGCAGCCCTACTGCCCGGTATAGAGGTCTTGGATGGCAGGGAGCTTGGCCCCAGTGATGTACTGGATCGTACTCGCTACCCTCTGTAGCGCCTTGCGGTCGGGTGAGAGACACACACACACACACGTGACTGGGCATAAGCAGTAGACAAGTCTCTGTAAAACCACAGTTACAACACAAATCAATCTATAACCAAATCAGTGTGTGTGGACTGCATTGTAGCCCATCTCATCAGTTGTAAATCACACTGAAGGTCCATCACCACACACCATCACCACACACCATCACCACACACCATCAACACACACCATAACCACACACCGTCACCACACACCCATCTGACACACACACGTCTGACACACACACGTCTGACACACACACTCACACACATATCTGCCCTAAAAAGAGCACCGACTGCCTGTTTTTTTCATTGTTGACTGCCTGCAAATCCAGAACCATGCCAGTCCTGGCGCCACACACACACACACACACACACACACACACACACACACACACACACTCACTCACTCACTCACTCACTCACTCACTCACTCACTCACTCACTCACTCACTCACTCACTCACTCACTCACTCACTCACTCACTCACTCACTCACTCACTCACTCACTCACTCACTCACACACACACACACACACACACACACACACACACACACACACACACACACACACACACACACACACACACACACACACACACACACACACACACACACACACACACACACACACACACACACACACACACACACACACACACACACACACACACTCACACTCACACTCACACAGCAGGAGGGAAAGTGAGGAATTCTTATTTTAGCCACAGTTACACTGTAACATGGAAAAGGGCAGGCACGTGGGATGAGACGTGGGATGGCTGGCACACACACACACACACACACACACACACACACACCCACACCCTAGCGTTGCGGCTCCCCTCTCATCACTCCCTGTTACCACAGACACGCGTGGGACACATAAACTCACACTTCTGAGGAATGGAAATGTGTGTGTGTGCGTGCCAGCCGTCTAGGGAGAAAAGGTATCCTACTTTGTCACTCATTCACACACACATCCTGTGGCATGAGAGAGACCTTTGTTATACATCCACACACACACACACAAAAGGAAAGGTGTGTACTGCGTCATGAGAGTGTTTGAACCTTCTGTCCCTGAGAGGGTTGAAGGTCGCAGGGTGGAGACAGGCGGAGTGTGGAGTGACATGACGGTGGTTTGTTTGAGTGTGTGTGTGTGTGTGTGAGAGAGAGAGAGGGCCAGTTTTTAGCTGATCTGTCCCTTGAGAGTGTTTCCTCTTTGTAGTGCTTTGTTCGCTGTACGTCAGAGACTTTGACGATGTCGTCAACCAGACTGTGAGAAAACGTCTTCTTGACAAAACACATAGACCAGTGTCTGTATTCAAAACTCTAGAGTCACTTTATGTCAGCCATTTCCCCAGTGGTTGTTTTAAAATATAAATTAAATAAAACTACTACGATTACTGCACAAATGTCAAACACACGCAGACCAGTGTCTGTATTCCAAACTGGCATACAATTCTCTTGTGGTTGACTCAAAATATATCCAAGTTAAAACTGAATTACTAAGACTGCTGCAGACCACTGAATGTATATCCAAGTTAAAACTGAATTACTAAGACTGCTGCAGACCACTGAATGTATATCCAAGTTAAGACTGAATTACTAAGACTGCTGCAGACCACTGAATGTATATCCAAGTTAAAACTGAACTACTAATACTGCTGCAGACCACTGAATGTATATCCAAGTTAAAACTGAACTACTAATACTGCTGCAGACCACTGAATGTATATCCAAGTTAAAACTGAACTACTAATACTGCTGCAGACCACTGAATGTATATCCAAGTTAAAACTGAACTACTAATACTGCTGCAGACCACTGAATGTATATCCAAGTTAAAACTGAATTACTAAGACTGCTGCAGACCACTGAATGTATATCCAAGTTAAAACTGAATGTTGCCAATGTGAACATCTTTGAACCTGTTTGTTATGATTTTATCTTTCTTCATCTGTCAATCTAATCTCTTACTTTGCCTTTCCCTGCTGCCCTCAGCTGTTACAGTGGGTAAGTTGGTCTGGGTAACCCTCAGCTGTTACAGTGGGTAAGTTGGTCTGGGTAACCCTCAGCTGTTACAGTGGGTAAGTTGGTCTGGGTAACCCTCAGCTGTTACAGTGGGTAAGTTGGTCTGGGTAACCCTCAGCTGTTACAGTGGGTAAGTTGGTCTGGGTAACCCTCAGCTGTTACAGTGGGTAAGTTGGTCTGGGTAACCCTCAGCTGTTACAGTGGGTAAGTTGGTCTGGGTAACCCTCAGCTGTTACAGTGGGTAAGTTGGTCTGGGTAACCCTCAGCTGTTACAGTGGGTAAGTTGGTCTGGGTAACCCTCAGCTGTTACAGTGGGTAAGTTGGTCTGGGTAACCCTCAGCTGTTACAGTGGGTAAGTTGGTCTGGGTAACCCTCAGCTGTTACAGTGGGTAAGTTGGTCTGGGTAACCCTCAGCTGTTACAGTGGGTAAGTTGGTCTGGGTAACCCTCAGCTGTTACAGTGGGTAAGTTGGTCTGGGTAACCCTCAGCTGTTACAGTGGGTAAGTTGGTCTGGGTAACCCTCAGCTGTTACAGTGGGTAAGTTGGTCTGGGTAACCCTCAGCTGTTACAGTGGGTAAGTTGGTCTGGGTAAAGAAGTGATACGACTATTTCACCATGTTACAAAATACTTTTCTTTAGTTTAACTTCATTGCTTACCTAGCTCACCCACACCTGTTGACTAAACCCTAACCTTTGACCTTTGTGTGTCCCATATCAGGAAGAGGAAGTGATGGACTGGTGGAGTAAGTTCTATGCTTCGACCGGAGAGAGGAATAAGTGTGGAAACTACCTGGAGAAGGGATGTGACACACTACAGGTAGAATAATGTGTGTGTGTGTGTGTGTGGGGGGGGGGTACTG
Organism: Thymallus thymallus; assembly: GCA_023634145.1. Lineage (NCBI taxonomy): Eukaryota > Metazoa > Chordata > Actinopteri > Salmoniformes > Salmonidae > Thymallus > Thymallus thymallus. The sequence goes on from CM042423.1 coordinate 2,018,253, forward strand.
TGGGTTCTGTGTGTGTGTGTGGGGGGGGTACTGTGGGTTCTGTGTGTGTGTGTGGGGGGGGTACTGTGGGTTCTGTGTGTGTGTGTGGGGGGGGTACTGTGGGTTCTGTGTGTGTGTGTGTGGGGGGTACTGTGGGTTCTGTGTGTGTGTGGGGGGGTACTGTGGGTTCTGTGTGTGTGGGGGGGGGTACTGTGTGTGTGTGTGTGTGGGGGGGGGTACTGTGGGTTCTGTGTGTGTGTGTGTGTGGGGGGGGGTACTGTGTGTGTGTGTGTGGGGGGGGGGGGTACTGTGGGTTCTGTGTGTGTGTGTGGGGGGAGGTACTGTGGGTTCTGTGTGTGTGTGTGTGTGTGTGTGTGTGGGGGGGGGGTACTGTGTGTGTGTGTGTGTGTGGGGGGGGGGGGGGTACTGTGGGTTCTGTGTGTGTGTGTGTGTGGGGGGGGTACTGTGTGTGTGTGTGTGTGGGGGGGGGGGGGTACTGTGGGTTCTGTGTGTGTGTGTGGGGGGAGGTACTGTGGGTTCTGTGTGTGTGGGGGGGGGGGGGGGTACTGTGGGTTCTGTGTGTGTGTGTGGGGGGAGGTACTGTGGGTTCTGTGTGTGTGTGGGGGGGGTACTGTGGGTTCTGTGTGTGTGTGTGTGTGGGGGGGGGGTACTGTGGGTGTGTGTGTGTGGGGGGGGGGGGGGTACTGTGGGTTCTGTGTGTGTGTGTGGGGGGGTACTGTGGGTTCTGTGTGTGTGTGTGTGTGGGGGGGGGGTACTGTGGGTTCTGTGTGTGTGTGTGTGGGGGGGGGGTACTGTGGGTTCATCCCAAGTGACTTACAATCGTTAGCAACTCACCATCTGAACCATATTCTATCATCTGAACCATGTTCTATCATCTGGACCATGTTCTATCATCTGAACCATATTCTATCATCTGAACCATGCTCCACCATCTGAACCATATTCTATCATCTGAACCATGCTCCACCATCTGAACCATATTCTATCATCTGAACCATGCTCCACCATCTGAACCATATTCTATCATCTGAACCATGCTCCACCATCTGAACCATATTCTATCATCTGGACCATGTTCTACCATCTGAACCATATTCTATCATCTGAACCATGCTCCACCATCTGAACCATATTCTATCATCTGGACCATGTTCTACCATCTGAACCATGTTCTATCATCTGAACCATGTTCTATCATCTGAACCATGTTCTACCATCTGGACCATGTTATATCATCTGAACCATGTTCTATCATCTGAACCATGTTCTACCATCTGAACCATGTTCTATCATCTGAACCATGTTCTATCATCTGAACCATGTTCTACCATCTGAACCATGTTATATCATCTGAACCATGTTCTACCATCTGAACCATGTTATATCATCTGAACCATGTTCTACCATCTGGACCATGTTATATCATCTGAACCATGTTCTATCATCTGAACCATGTTCTACCATCTGAACCATGTTCTATCATCTGAACCATGTTCTATCATCTGAACCATGTTCTACCATCTGAACCATGTTATATCATCTGAACCATGTTCTACCATCTGAACCATGTTATATCATCTGAACCATGTTCTACCATCTGAACCATATTCTATCATCTGAACCATGTTCTATCATCTGAACCATGTTCTATCATCTGAACCATGTTCTATCATCTGAACCATGTTCTACCATCTGAACCATGTTATATCATCTGAACCATGTTCTACCATCTGAACCATGTTATATCATCTGAACCATGTTCTACCATCTGGACCATGTTATATCATCTGAACCATGTTCTATCATCTGAACCATGTTCTACCATCTGAACCATGTTCTATCATCTGAACCATGTTCTATCATCTGAACCATGTTCTACCATCTGAACCATGTTATATCATCTGAACCATGTTCTACCATCTGAACCATGTTATATCATCTGAACCATGTTCTACCATCTGAACCATATTCTATCATCTGAACCATGTTCTATCATCTGAACCATGTTCTATCATCTGAACCATGTTCTATCATCTGAACCATGTTCTACCATCTGAACCATGTTATATCATCTGAACCATGTTCTACCATCTGAACCATGTTATATCATCTGAACCATGTTCTACCATCTGGACCATGTTATATCATCTGAACCATGTTCTATCATCTGAACCATGTTCTACCATCTGAACCATGTTCTATCATCTGAACCATGTTCTATCATCTGAACCATGTTCTACCATCTGAACCATGTTATATCATCTGAACCATGTTCTACCATCTGAACCATGTTATATCATCTGAACCATGTTCTACCATCTGAACCATATTCTATCATCTGAACCATGTTCTATCATCTGAACCATGTTCTATCATCTGAACCATGTTCTATCATCTGAACCACACAAGACCACTGTATGCATGTCACCTCTTCCACATTACCCCAATTACCCACATGACCATACTTCACCTCTCACCCCATTCTTCTTCCTACACACATGTCCCTTTAATAGAACACACATATATCTTAAAGTAAAGTCTCTGACGTTCCCATCTTTCAGAGGATTCCATGTGGAATGCCGCAGGGGGATAGATAGGGAACGTTATTCCGTCATCATTCCCAGACGCCAGACAGCCAGCCACCCTCACCCCTCCACTCACCCATTCCTCCCCCATCCCTCACCCTGGTCTGGTATGCCTCTGTTGTGTCCCTTGGTAGTGAGCAACTCTTTCCAGCCCCTCACCCCCCCATTTTCTCCTTTCTCATCTCATTCTTTATCCCACGCCCTTATACTCCCCCCCTCCGCCTGCTTACCCTCACCCTTTCTCCCACACTCCATCCAACTTGGTTTCCATTCTCCAGCACTCTCAATCTATACCTGACACTGATCCAACTCTGAGAGAGAGAGAGTCGTATGAGTCTCTAACCTTTGGGACGAGTGTGTCACCTCACATACACAGACACACACGTTAGTATGTAGCCATAATCACAGCAATAACGTTTTGCATCAAATACATCTTTATTTTCACACTCTGCATGACATCATCACTGAACCTCATCCACTCTACGTGACATAATACCTGAACCTCATCCACTCTGCATGATGTCATAGCTGAACATCATCCACTCTCCATGACATTATACCTGAACCTCATCCACTCGCCATGACATCATACCTGAACCTCATCCACTCTACGTGACATAATACCTGAACCTCATCCACTCTACATTACATCACACCTGAACCTAATTCACTCTGCTTCACATCATACCTGTACCTCATCCACTCTACATGACATCATACCTCAACCTCATCCACTCGCCATGACATCATACCTGTACCTCATCCACTCTACATGACATCATAACTCAACCTCATCCACTCTACACGACATCATACCTCAACCTCCAGATTAATTCCACCCATATTGGATCAAGACTCTCTCTCTCTCTCTGTCTCTCTCTCTCTCTCTCTCTCTCTCTCTCTGCCTCCGCCTCTTTCTCTCTCTCTCACACACACACTCTTCTCCTGTCTCCTGTCTCTCTCTCTTCCTCTCTTCCTCCTCATCATTTTCTCCTCTACTCTAGGTGTATGACAAGCCACTGGAGAAGTTAGAGGGATTTGAGAGGCTGTCAGACTTTTGCCAGACCTTCAAGCTGTACCGTGGGAAGAACCAAGATGAAGGAGAGGACCCTACTGTAGTCGGAGAGTTCAAGGTGAGAGGTCAGGGGTTAGGAGTTAGAGGTCAGGGGATAGACTGTAGAGAGGCAAGAACCAAGACAAAGGAGAGGACCCTTCTGTTGTAGAAGAGTTCAAGGTAAGAAAGTGGTTAGGGGTTAGAGGTCAGAGGTTAGGCTGTACCTTGTTCAAAACCTGTACGAATGAGAGGACCCTTCTAGTCAAGGGTAAAGGTTCCTTATAGGTCATAGACTGTCTACAGATAAGTCAATCATTACTAACTTTTAAAAACTATTCCACTCCCCATCTCTTCTCCACCCGACAAATATCCCCCCCCCCCCCCACCCACCAGGGTATGTTCAAGATCTACTCTCTCCCAGATGACCCCGCGACCCCCTCACCCCCCCGACAGTTCCGTCAGCTACCCCCCAACGGCATTGAAGACTGTCTGGTCAGAGTCTACATAATACAGGCTACCGGACTGCAACCTAAAGACGCCAACGGAAAGGTAAGAAGAGATGGATGGATGGATGGAGGGAGGGAGGGAGGGAGGGAGGGAGGGAGGGAGCGATAGAAGAGTGCGCGTCCTCCAGTCTACTGGACTACAGCCTAAAGACTCCAAAGGGATGGTGTGTACCATCCATAGACTTGTATAGACGGTCCACAGGTCACAAAGACTGTTTCATTATAGGCCTACTTTACAAAGGAGAGAGCCCTCTATGGTGCTTCCCATTCTGTCACAGGAGAGAGCCCTCTATGGTGCTGTCCATTCTGTCACAGGAGAGAGCCCTCTATGGTGCTGTCCATTCTGTCACAGGAGAGAGCCCTCTATGGTGCTGTCCATTCTGTCACAGGAGAGAGCCCTCTATGGTGCTGTCCATTCTGTCACAGGAGAGAGCCCTCTATGGTGCTGTCCATTCTGTCACAGGAGAGAGCCCTCTATACACTTCTGTCATAATATCACAGCCAGTCACTGACCTGTCTAACTTAACCACTCTATGAACCAAGCCAATTCACAGCTATGTCTACAGGTAACACAACTATCCTACAGGGCAAACAGGGCAAACTGTATGAACAAACTCTTCCTTTTAAATGTGTTTGTCTCCTGTTCTGCAGTGTGATCCGTATGTGAAGATCACTCTGGGCAACAAGTCCATCAACGACCATGACAACTACCTACCCTGTACCCTGGACCCTGTGTTTGGAAAGTATGTCATACCCTTTATCTCTGTCTCTGTCTCTGTCTGTCTCTCTCTCTCTATCACTCTCTCTCTCTCTCTCGCTGTCTGTCTCTGGCTGGCTCTCTCTCGGTCTCTCCCTCTCTCGCTGTCTGTCTCTGGCTGGCTCTCTCTCGGTCTCTCCCTCTCTCGCTGCCTGTCTCTGGCTGGCTCTCTCTCGGTCTCTCCCTCTCTCGCTGTCTGTCTCTGGCTGGCTCTCTCTCGGTCTCTCCCTCTCTCGCTGTCTGTCTCTGGCTGGCTCTCTCTCGGTCTCTCCCTCTCTCTCTCTCTGTTTGTCTCTCTCTCTCGGTCTCTCCCTCTCTGGCTGGCTCTCTCTCGGTCTCTCCCTGTCTGTCTGTCTGTCTGTCTGCCTGTCTGTCTGTCTGTCTGTCTGCCTGTCTGCCTGTCTCTCCCTGTCTCCCTGTCTGTCTCCCTGTCTGTCTCCCTGTCTGTCTCCCTGTCTGTCTGTCTGTCTGTCTGTCTGTCTGTCTCTCTCTCTCTCTCTCTCTCTCTCTCTCTCTCTCTCTCTCACAGATCAGAGACATGGTCTACAGTAACAGATTAGATACATGGTCTACAGTAACAGATTAGAGACATGGTCTACAGTAACAGATTAGAGACATGGTCTACAGTAACAGATTAGATACATGGTCTACAGTAACAGATTAGATACATGGTCTACAGTAACAGATTAGATACATGGTCTACAGTAACAGATTAGATACATGGTCTACAGTAACAGATTAGATACATGGTCTACAGTAACAGATCAGAGACATGGTCTACAGTAACAGATTAGATACATGGTCTACAGTAACAGATTAGATACATGGTCTACAGTAACAGATCAGAGACATGGTCTACAGTAACAGATTAGATACATGGTCTGCAGTAACAGATTAGATACATGGTCTACAGTAACAGATTAGATACATGGTCTACAGTAACAGATTAGATACATGGTCTACAGTAACAGATTAGAGACATGGTCTACAGTAACAGATTAGATACATGGTTTACAGTAACAGATTAGATACATGGTCTACAGTAACAGATTAGATACATGGTTTACAGTAACAGATTAGATACATGGTCTACAGTAACAGATTAGAGACATGGTCTACAGTAACAGATTAGATACATGGTCTACAGTAACAGATTAGATACATGGTCTACAGTAACAGATTAGATACATGGTCTACAGTAACAGATTAGATACATGGTTTACAGTAACAGATTAGATACATGGTCTACAGTAACAGATTAGAGACATGGTCTACAGTAACAGATTAGATACATGGTTTACAGTAACAGATTAGATACATGGTCTACAGTAACAGATTAGATACATGGTTTACAGTAACAGATTAGATACATGGTCTACAGTAACAGATTAGAGACATGGTCTACAGTAACAGATTAGATACATGGTTTACAGTAACAGATTAGATACATGGTCTACAGTAACAGATTAGATACATGGTCTACAGTAACAGATTAGATACATGGTCTACAGTAACAGATTAGATACATGGTTTACAGTAACAGATTAGATACATGGTCTACAGTAACAGATTAGAGACATGGTCTACAGTAACAGATTAGATACATGGTTTACAGTAACAGATTAGATACATGGTCTACAGTAACAGATTAGATACATGGTTTACAGTAACAGATTAGATACATGGTCTACAGTAACAGATTAGAGACATGGTCTACAGTAACAGATTAGATACATGGTTTACAGTAACAGATTAGATACATGGTCTACAGTAACAGATTAGATACATGGTCTACAGTAACAGATTAGATACATGGTCTACAGTAACAGATTAGATACATGGTCTACAGTAACAGATTAGAGACATGGTCTACAGTAACAGATTAGATACACGGTCTACAGTAACAGATTAGAGACATGGTCTACAGTAACAGATTTGATACATGGTTTACAGTAACAGATTAGATACATGGTCTACAGTAACAGATTAGATACATGGTCTACAGTAACAGATTAGAGACATGGTCTACAGTAACAGATTAGATACATGGTTTACAGTAACAGATTAGATACATGGTCTACAGTAACAGTGCTGGCTGATAGTGATTGTTCCTTTTCTTGATATTCATCATGTCAATTGGCTGTCTATGACGGATGTTATAACCTCTTTTACAGCTAACTGTCTATGACGGATGTTATAACCTCTTTTACAGCTAACTGTCTATGACGGATGTTATAACCTCTTTTATAGCTGACTGTCTATGACGGATGTTATAACATCTTTTATAGCTAACTGTCTATGATGGATGTTATAACCTCTTTTGTAGCTAACTGTCTATGACGGATGTTATAACCTCTTTTATAGCTAACTGTCTATGACGGATGTTATAACCTCTTTTATAGCTAACTGTCTATTACGGATGTTATAACCTCTTTTATAGCTAACTGTCTATTACGGATGTTATAACCTCTTATTTAGCTGAATTCCCTAGATCCTCTCCTCTTTCGTCCCAGGTTGTTTGAGCTGAGTTGCTCCCTGCCTGTAGTGAAAGACTTAAGGATATAGTTATATGGCTATGACTTGTTTATAACCTCTCATGTAGATGTTATTAAGGCTTATGTTTCTTCTATTCCAGGTTGTTTGAGCTGTCCTGCTCCCTGCCTGTAGAGAAAGACCTGAGGATCCAGCTCTATGACTATGACATGTTGACTAAAGACGAGAAGATCGGAGAGACGGTTATTGATCTGGAGAACAGATTCCTGTCCCGCTTCGGAGCATGCTGTGGGCTACCCCAGTCATACTGCCTGTGAGTGGGATGTATGTGTGTGTGTGTGTGTGTGTGTGTACTGTCTTTTTTTACTGTGTCTGTTTGTCAGTTTCTGCATGTTTGAGTGTATGAGTGTCTTTGGTGTAACTTTAAACAGAGGACAGCTCATAGTAATGACAGGAACAGAATACATGTAGTGGTATGACTATGACCCGGTTTCTCTCACCAGCCTCCTCTGGTGTATTGGTGTATTATGACTTGATGTATTCCTCCTCTACCTCCTCAGGTCTGGTGTGAACCAGTGGAGAGACCAGTTGAAGCCATCTCAGCTGCTGGTCAGACTGTGTGAGAGGAGGAACTACAGGAGCCCAGTCTACAAACAGGACAGAGTCTCCTTCAGGGGACATGAATACACTGCTGCTGACCTGGGTACGAGAGAGATAGATAGAGAGAGTGTTCTACAAACAGGACAGAGTCTCCTTCAGGGGACATGAATACACTGCTGCTGACCTGGGTACGAGAGAGATATAGATAGAGAGAGTGTTCTACAAACAGGACAGAGTCTCCTTCAGGGGACATGAATACACTGCTGCTGACCTGAGGAGTGACAGCGGATGGCGGTTTCAAATTGAGTACAATTTTTGTGACTAGGCAAGACAGTTAAGAACAAATTCTTATTTACAATGACGGCCTACGCCGGCCAATTGTGCGCCACCCTATGGGGCTCCCTATCCCGGCCGGTTGTGATACAGCCCGGGATGGAACCAGGGTCTGTAATGACGCCTCTAGCACTGAGAGCCATCTCTCATTACTATTGAGGCAACACAAACACAGGACACAACTCTCTGTAGTTCTAATGGATTCACTACTCCACCTTCTTAAAATCTTCCCTCATTAAAACATACTACGTCTGACCTTCTGGGTCGGTTTGGTGTATAAAGTGAATCTGAGGAGTAAGGCCAGTAACCGAAAGCTCGCTGGTTCGAATACCCGAGCCGACAAGGTGAAAAACCTGTCGATGTGTCCTTGAGCAAGGCACTTAACAATTATTTTCTCCAGTGTCTGACCCTGTAGGTAGGCAGTCATTGTAAATAAGAATTAGTTCTTAACTGACTTGCCTAGTTAAATAAAGGTTAAATAAAATAAATAAAAAAATAATAATATATATACTGTATATATATAAATATATATCATCCCTTTGTGTGTGTGTTTGTGTATGTCCTTGTGAGTGTGTGTATGTATGAGTGTGTGTGTGTAAGTGTGTGTGTATGTCCTTGTGTGAGTTTGTGTGTATGTGTGAGTGTGTGTGTGTCCTGTCCTCCCCCTCCCTCATGTCCTCCCCCTCCCTCCTGTCCTCCCTCCTGTCCTCCCCCTCCCTCCTGTCCTCCCCCTCCCTCATGTCCTCCCTCCTGTCCTCCCTCCTGTTCTCCCTCCTGTCCTCCCCCTCCCTCATGTCCTCCC
>CM042423.1:2037382-2079882 GCA_023634145.1 Thymallus thymallus
GTGTGTGTATCGGTCTTGCAGTCAGAGACCGTGCTGGCACGATGGTGTCTGGCTAGAATGACACTGTCTGGCAGTGGAGTGTGGATGTAGTGTTATAGTGAAAGTAGCATTGTAATGACAGTTGTGACCACTCAGTGTTACTATGCAGTCTGACTGTGTTCTCGCCTTCATCTCTTTCCTCTTTCATTCCTTTCTCTCCCTGTCCCTCCCTTTATCTCTTCTTCCTCTTCTTCTTCTTCTTCTTCTTCTTCTTCTTCTTCTTCTTCTTCTTCTTCTTCTTCTTCTTCTTCTTCTTCTTCTTCTTCTTCTTCTTCTTCTTCTTCTTCTTCTTCTTCTTCTTCTTCTTCTCCTCCTCCTCCTCCTCTCTCCTTCAGGAACACTTCTGGAGTCTGGATAAGAACGAGATGAAGGTTCCTCCTAAAATCACCGTCCAGATCTGGGACAATGACAAGTTCTCTTTCGACGACTACCTCGGTAACATATGTTAACATTGCCAAAGAAAGTGATGTAGATAATAAACAAAAGTGAAATAAACAATACAAATTAACAGTAACCATTACACTCACAGAAGTTACAAAATAATAAAGACATTTCAAATGTCATATTATGTCTATATACAGTGTTGTAACAATGTGCAAATAGTTAAAGTACAAAAGGGAAAATAAAAACAGAAAAAAAATATAGGTTATTAAATATAGGTGTTTGTTCTTCATTGGTTGCCTTTTTCTTGAGGGCGGCAGGTAGCCCAGTGGTTAGTTCGTTGGGCCGGTAACTGAAAGGTCGCTGGTTTGAATACCCGAGCCGACAAGGTGAAAAACCTGTCTGTGTCCTTGAGCAAGGCACTTAACCCTAATTTGCTCCAGGGGCTGACCCTGTAGGTAGGTCATCATTGTAAATAAGAATTAGTTCTTAACTGACTTACCTAATTAAATGAAGGTTAAATAAAATGAATAAATACAATTCTTGTGTCAACAGGTCACAAATCTTACTGCTGTGATGGCACACTGTGTTATTTCACCCAAAAGTGTATGGGAGTTTATCCAAATTAGATTTGTTTTCAAATTCTTTGTGGGTCTGTCTAATCTGGTCATACATTTGGCAGGAAGTTAGGAAGTGCAGCTCAGTTTCCACCTCATTTTGTGGGCAGTGTGCACATAGCCTGTCTTCTCTTAAGAGCCAGGTCTGCCTACGGCGGCCTTTCTCAATAGCAAGGCTATGCTCACTGAGTCTGTACATAGTCAAAGCTTTCCTTAAGTTTGGGTCAGTCACTGTACTCTCTGTTTAGGGACAAATAGCATTCTAGTTTGCTCTGTTTTTTTGTTAATTATTTTCAATGTGTCAAGTAATTCTCTTTTTGTCTTCTCATGATTTGGTTGGGTCTAATTGTGTTGCCGTCCTGGGTCTCTGTGGGGTCTGTTTGTGTTTGTGAACAAAGCCCTAGGACCAGCTTGCTTAGGGGACTCTTCTCCAGGTTCATCTCTCTGTAGGTGATGGCTTTGTTATGGAAGGTTCGGGAATCGCTTCCTTTTAGGTGGTAATAGAGTTTTGATAATTAGTGGATATTGGCCTAATTCTGCTCTGCATGCATTATTTGGTGTTTTACGTTGTACACTGAGGATACTTTTGCAGAATTCTGCATGCAGAGTCACAATTTGGTGATTGTCCCATTTTGTGAATTATTGGTTGGTGAGCGGACCCCAGACCTCTATAACTGATTCAAGTATTTTTTTGCCAGATCCTAATTGGTATGTCAAATTTTATGTTCCTTTTGATGGCATAGAAGGCCCTTCTTGCCTTGTCTCTCAGATCATTCACAGCTTTGTGGAAGTTACCTGTGGCGCTGATGTTTAGGCCGAGGTATGTATCGTTTTTTGTGTGCTCTAGAGCAACGGTGTCTAGATGGAATTTCTATTTGTGCTCCTGGCAACTGGACCTTTCTAAGATTTACTGTCAGGGCCCAGGTCTGGCAGAATCTGTGCAGAAGATCTAGGTGCTGCTGTAGGTCCTCCTTGGTTGGGGACAGAGGCACCAGATCATCAGCAATCAGTAGACATTTGACTTCAGATTCTAGTAGGGTGAGGCCGGGTGCTGCAGACTGTTCTAGTGCCCTCGCCAATTTGTTGATTTATATGTTGAAGAGGGTGGGGCTTAAACTGCATCCCTGTCTCACCCCATGGCCCTGTGGAAAGAAATGTGTGTGTTTTTTGCCAATTTTAACCGCTGTTTGTGTACATGGATTTTTACAATGTTGTTTGTTTTTCCCCCAACACCACTTTCCATCAATTTATATAGCAGACCCTCATGCCAAATTGAGTCTAAGGCTTTTTTGAAATCAACAAAGCATGAGAAGACTTTGCCTTTTGTTTTGGTTTGTTTGTTTGTCAATTAGGATGTGCAGGGTGGATAGATAGATAGATAGATAGACAGACAGACAGACAGACAGACAGACAGACAGACAGACATACAGACAGACAGACAGACAGACAGACAGACAGACAGACAGACAGACAGACAGACAGACAGACAGACAGACAGACAGACAGACAGACAGACAGACAGACAGACAGACAGACAGACAGACAGACAGACAGACAGACAGACAGACAGACAGACAGACAGACAGACAGATAGATAGATAGATAGATAGATAGATAGATAGATAGATAGATAGATAGATAGATAGACAGATACAGTGGGGAGAACAAGTATTTGATACACTGCCGATTTTGCAGGTTTTCCCACTTACAAAGCATGTAGAAGTCTGTAATTTTTATCATAGGTACTCTTCAACTGTGAGTGACGGAATCTAAAACAAAAATCCAGAAAATCACATTGTATGATTTTTAAGTAATTAATTTGCATTTTATTGCATGACATAAGTATTTGATACATCAGAAAAGCAGAACTTAATATTTGGTACAGAAACCTTTGTTTGCAATTACAGAGATCATACATTTCCTGTAGTTCTTGACCAGGTTTGCAGCAGGGATTTTGGCCCACTCCTCCATACAGACATTCTCCAGATCCTTGAGGTTTCGGGGCTGTCGCTGGGCAATACGGACTTTCAGCTCCCTCCAAAGATTTTCTATTGGGTTCAGGTCTGGAGACTGGCTAGGCCACTCCAGGACCTTGAGATGCTTCTTACGGAGCCACTCCTTAGTTGCCCTGGCTGTGTGTTTTGGGTCGTTGTCATGCTGGAAGACCCAGCCACGACCCATCTTCAATGCTCTTACTGAGGGAAGGAGGTTGTTGGCCAAGATCTCGCGATACCTGGCCCCATCCATCCTCCCCTCAATACGGTGCAGTCGTCCTGTCTCCTTTGCAGAAAAGCATCCCTAAAGAATGATGTTTCCACCTCCATGCTTCACGGTTGGGATGGTGTTCTTGGGGTTGTACTCATCCTTCTTCTTCCTCCAAACACGGCGAGTGGAGTTTAGACCAAAAAGCTCTATTTTTGTCTCATCAGACCACATGACCTTCTCCCATTCCTCCTCTGGATCATCCAGATGGTCATTGGCAAACTTCAGACGGGCCTGGACATGCGCTGGCTTGAGCAGGGGGACCTTGCGTGCGCTGCAGGATTTTAATCCATGACGGCGTAGTGTGTTACTAATGGTTTTCTTTGAGTTTGTGGTCCCAGCTCTCTTAAGGCCATTGACCAGGTCCTGCCGTGTAGTTCTGGGCTGATCCCTCACCTTCCTCATGATCATTGATGCCCCACGAGGTGAGATCTTGCATGGTGCCCCAAACCAGGGAGATTGACCGTCATCTTGAACTTCTTCCATTTTCTAATAATTGCGCCAACAGTTGTTGCCTTCTCACCAAGCTGCTTGCCTATTGTCCTGTAGCCCATCCCAGCCTTGTGCAGGTCTACAATTTTATCACTGATGTCCTTACACAGCTCTCTGGTCTTGGCCATTGTGGAGAGGTTGGAGTCTGTTTGATTGAGTGTGTGGACAGGTGTCTTTTATACAGGTAACAAGTTCAAACAGGTGCAGTTAATACAGGTAATGAGTGGAGAACAGGAGGGCTTCTTAAAGAAAAACTAACAGGTCTGTGAGAGCCAGAATTCTTACTGGTTGGTAGGTGATCAAATACTTATGTCATGCAATAAAATGCAAATTTATTATTTAAAAATCATACAATGTGATTTTCTGGATTTTTGTTTTAGATTCCGTCACTCACAGTTGAAGTGTACCTATGATAAAAATTAGAGACTTCTACATGCTTTGTAAGTAGGAAAACCTGCAAAATCGGCAGTGTATCAAATACTTGTTCTCCCCACTGTACATTGACATTTGCTCAGTACATTGTTTTCACTGAGGATATAAACTAGTCTGCTGTTAATGATAATGCAGAGGATTTTCCCAAGGTTGCTGTTGACTCAATATAGTTATTGGGGTCAAATTTGTCTCCACTTTTGTGCCAGAGCTAAGGATGATGTTAATTATTTTAAGTATAGCCAATTGGAATTTACTGTCTGCATATTTGATCATTTAATTAATGATTCCAATTTGTGGTCTGTATATATTATCATTTCATTGAGGATACCATCAACACCACAGGCCTTTTTGAGTTGGAGGGTTTTTATTTTGTCCTGTAGTTCATTCAATGTAATTGGAGAATCCAGTGGGTTCTGATAGTCTTTAATAGTTGATTCTAGGATTCGTATTTGATCATATATATATTTATTTGCTCTTTGTTCTTTGTTATAGGGCCAAAAATATTGGAGAAGTGGTTTATCCATACATCTCCATTTTGGATTCTTCAATTACATTGAGCTGGTTTCTGACGTGCTGTTCCTTCTTTTTCCGTAGTGTATTTCTGTATTGTTTTAGTGATTCACCTTAGTGAAGGTGTATTTCTGTATTGTTTTAGTGATTCACCATAGTGAAGGTGTATTTATGTATTGTTTTAGTGATTCACCATAGTGAAGGTGTATTTCTGTATTGTTTTAGTGATTCACCTTAGTGAAGGTGTATTTCTGTATTGTTTTAGTGATTCACCATAGTGAAGGTGTATTTCTGTATTGTTTTAGTGATTCACCATAGTGAAGGTGTATTTCTGTATTGTTTTAGTGATTCACCAAAGTGAAGGTGTATTTCTGTATTGTTTTAGTGATTCATCATAGTGAAGATGTATTCTGTATTGTTTTAGTGATTCACCTTAGTGAAGGTGTATTTCTGTATTGTTTTAGTGATTCACCATAGTGAAGGTGTAGGCTCAGGTTTTCTGGGTCTCTATGTTTCTGGTTGGACAGGTTTCTCAATTTCTTTCTTAGGTTTTTCATTCTTCATCAAACCATTTGTCATTGTTGTTAATTTTCTTCTGTTTTCTGTTAAAAAAATTTAGAGTTGATTTAGAAGCTGTTGAGATTTTCTACCGCCAAGTTTACACCTTCACTATTACAGTGGAACGTTTTGTCCAGGAAGTTGTTTGGTAGATTGAAACACTACTTTCCTATAGCATTTCTTAATATCTACTTGAACAGAATAGCTCTGTTCAAGTAGACTGTGATTTTGCTGTGATCTGATAGGGTGTCAGTGGACTGACTTTGAACGCTCTGAGAAACTCTGGGTTGAGGTCAGTGATGAAGTAGACGGTACTACTGCCAAGACATGAGCTATATGTGTACCTTCCATAGGAGTCTCCTCAAAGTCTACCATTGACTATGTACAGACCCAGCGTCCCACAGAACTGCAGGAGTTGTGACCCGTTTTTGGTAGTTATGTTGTCATAGTTGTGTCTAGGGGGCATATGGGGGAGGGAATGCTGTCACCTCCAGGCAGGTGTTTGTCCCCCTGTGTGCTGAGGGTGTCAGGTTCTTGTTCAATATTTAGGTTGCCACAGACTAGTACATGTCCCTGGGTCTGGAAATGGTTGATCTCCCCTCCAGGATGGAGAAGCTGTCTTCATTAAAGTATGGGGATTCTAGTGGGGGGATATAGGCAGCACACATGAGGACATTTATCTCTGTTAAGATTATTTCCTTATTAATTTCTAGCCAGATGTAAAATGTTCCTGTTTTGATTAATTTAATAGAGTGGGTTAGGTCTGCTCTATACCAAGTTAACATACCCTCTAAGTCTCTTCCCTGTTTCACACCTGGTAGTTTGGTGGATGGGACGACCAGCTCTCTGTAACCCAGAGGGCAACCAGTGGGTCCGTCTCCTTTATACCATGTTTCTTGTAGGATGACAATGTCTGTGTTTCTGATTTCTTTGATGAAGTCTGGGTTCCTGCTCTTTAGGCCAAAGTCAGATGACCTCAGACCTTCTATATTCCAGGATGAGATAGTGAAGGCTTTGTGTTGAATAAAGTGTCCAATGTTGTTGGTCGTGTGGTTTGGCCTCAGGCCAGTAAGTGTGGGTCCTGCAGGTCTGGGAGAGTGTCTCACACTGCTGCCTTGTGTAGGGGGACCTGGTCGTAGAGACTGTTCAAGTCCAGGGTGGAGTGGTGGGCCAGGTAAACATTTTGTTTTGAGGCACAGTCAAGGGAAATACTTGCGTTTACCCGCTGTATGGTAGCAGGGTGGAAGTCTTTTCGTGGTAGCAAGGTGGAGATAACTACTTGTGCGTTGGGGAAAGTAGAAGAAGGTTTTTCAATCACTCCCTTGAGTGCTGTGGCCACCCTTTCCTTCTGTGCTCTCAGGTCGTTGTGCCTGTGTGTATTATTATGTGGCTGGGTGATCCTAGTCGGTCCTCAGACAGAAGGTCTAGGGCGTGCTGGATGTTTGGACACCAGAGTTTAGATACTCTGTGTTTGGGAAAAAGTGTTTATTCTTGTATATATTTCCTGTATCTGTGTCTTGTATATATCCTCAGTGGGTGTGGGGGAGTTGTCAGGAGGGCTATCAGGGTGGCTGACAGGTGGGTGCTCAGAGGGGGTGAGATCCCCTGGGTTTGGGGTTCTTCATTTGTCTGTCCCACTGTGATGTTGAGGCTATGGTCAGGGTCTGGGGTGGACTGTTCTGCTGTGGTGTTGAGACTTTCACTACAGTCCAGAGTGCAGATATGTCTCTCTCCACCTCCAGCTCTCCAGGTCTAGTTAAGGGTTTGTTGTGCTGGACTGTTGTCTGGGTCTGTGCTGACTGGAGTGTAATCACCTGCTGTTCCAGCTCCACCTGCCTTACCTCCAGCTGGGTGAATTCATCCTTCATTTCAATGTGGGAGTAGTACTCTGTGCTGGGAGGTTGACTTTCCGCTTGGGGTTGCTCGTCTGTGGGGTTATATAATGAAGAGGTCTGGTCTGACCCGCTCAGGGTGGGGTTATCTTTCTCAAGGGAGAGCTTCTCCTTCTGAGCTAATTCTTTGATTAGGTGAAAGTTTAGCTGAAACTGTTTGGGGTTGCCCTGTACCAATACTGTTCCAGATTTATAGAGATGTATATTAGCTGACTGAGTCCTTGTTGTCCAGAGTTTCCACCCATCTATAACACCTCTTAACAGAGGGGTAGTGTGCTAATATAGCCCTGTGCCATGCCAGGCGTTGGTCTGTGTGGAAGATAAGGTTGCTTATGTTCCCATTTTTATAACAGTCAGCAAAAAGTGTCTCTTGATTTTCCATAAGGAGCTTAATTTTGTACTCTTTTCATGTCTTATCATTCTTTACATACAGAGGGTTCTGTATTTTAATTACCTCTGAACAGCCGGAGGGGGCTTCTAATGATTCTCCCTTTGGTTCTAATGACTCTCCTGTCATTGTTGGGCTTGTTGAAGTTGTATCTCTTTGTTCTAGCAAGCTTGGTAGCCTTAGCATTCAGTCCTTATAAAGTCAAATATATCATTGTAATGTATTTTTCTTCTTGGCTTTTGAAAGTAAAACATATCTTCAGACTAGGCATTGCTCACTCAGTTCCAGGTTGGATGGTGTTTTCAGGTTTCTGTTTGTTTGCCAGAGCATTTGCTGTATGGCTTGGGAATACTAATCCTAGGTTGTATGTTTGGAGTTTTCATTTGGAGTGAAGGTTATTTTTTGGAGGGTAGCATCCTGTATAAGTCCAAGTTTATCTAACTCTAAATCAATATTTTTGGGTTAAAACATGCTGAAAAATGCTGGAGCAAATCTGCTCATGACCTCTCTCTTTCTCTCTCTCTCTCTCTCTCCACTCCTCTCCACTCCTCTCCACTTCTCTCCACTTCTCTCCACTTCTCTCCACTCCTCTCCACTCCTCTCCACTTTTCTCCACTTCTCTCCCTCCACCATCCCTTCTCTCTACCCCTATATCTTTCCATTTCTCTCGTTCTATTGTCTTCTTCCTCCTCCAGGTTGTTTAGAGATGGATCTTCATCACATGCAGAGACCAGCTCGATCCCCAGAGAAGTGTACCTTAGACATCCTGTCACAGGGACAGGAGAAACTGGTCTCACTGTTCCAACAGAAGACGGTCAAGGGGTGGTGGCCGTGTGTGTGTGAGAGCAACGGGGAGAAGATCATCGCTGTGAGTAGACACACACACACACGTATACACACACATAAAAACATATACACACGCACACACACAAACGTATACACACACATAAAAACATATACACACGCACACACACACACACACACGCAAAAAGAGTCTGCTCAAACACAAGTCAATATAAATGTTGAGATTCTTTTTTATAGAAAGTTTCTTCATATTTTGCCTTTGCCTTAAAATGGTATGTTATGTCCATCCCTTCTTTTACCCCTCCACCTCCACCTCCCCCATCCTCTCCCTCCCCCTCTTCCCCCTCCGCTCTCTTCTCCCTCCCCCTTCCCCCAGGGTAAAGTAGAGATGTCTCTAGAGATCGTTTCAGAACAGGAGCAGGATGAGAGGCCAGCAGGACAGGGTAGAGATGAACCCAACATGAACCCTCACCTGGAGGAACCCCAGTGAGTAACGTACATTACCCAACCTCCTCTGATCTAAAAACTCATAAAAATTGAAAGTTACTGAGCCTTGATTCACGATGGTTGAAGTGCTCTCTTACTCCTCCATTCTATCTATTCCATCCACTGACTATCCCAGAACAACTCCATTCTATCTGTTCCATTCACTGTCTATCCCAGAACAACTCCATTCTATCTATTCCATCCACTGTCTATCCCAGAACAACTCCATTCTATCTATTCCATTCACTGTCTATCCCAGAACAACTCCATTCTATCTGTTCCATTCACTGTCTATCCCAGAACAACTCCATTCTATCTATTCCATCCACTGTCTATCCCAGAACAACTTCATTCTATCTATTCCATTCACTGTCTATCCCAGAACAACTCCATTCTATCTGTTCCATTCACTGTCTATCCCAGATCAACTCCATTCTATCTGTTCCATTCACTGTCTATCCCAGAACAACTCCATTCTATCTATTCCATTCACTGTCTATCCCAGAACAACTCCATTCTATCTGTTCCATTCACTGTCTATCCCAGATCAACTCCATTCTATCTGTTCCATTCACTGTCTATCCCAGAACAACTCCATTCTATCTATTCCATCCACTGATAATCCCAGAACAAATCCATTCTATCTGTTCCATTCACTGTCTATCCCAGAACAACTCCATTCTATCTGTTCCATTCACTGTCTATCCCAGAACAACTCCATTCTATCTATTCCATCCACTGATAATCCCAGAACAACTCCATTCTATCTATTCCATTCAATTCACTGCGCAAAACCTGTTTTTGCTTTGTCATTATGGGGTATTGGGTCATTATGGGGTATTGGGTCATTATGGGGTATTGTGTCATTATGGGGTATTGGGTCATTATGGGGTATTGTGTCATTATGGGGTATTGGGTCATTATGGGGTATTGTATCATTATGGGGTATTGTATCATTATGGGGTATTGTGTCATTATGGGGTATGGTGTCATTATGGGGTATTGTATCATTATGGGGTATTGTGTCATTATGGGGTATTGTGTCATTATGGGGTATTGTGTCATTATGGGGTATTGTGTCATTATGGGGTATTGTGTCATTATGGGGTATTGTATCATTATGGGGTATTGTGTCATTATGGGGTATTGGGTCATTATGGGGTATTGGGTCATTATGGGGTATTGGGTCATTATGGGGTATTGTGTCATTATGGGGTATTGTGTCATTATGGGGTATTGGGTCATTATGGGGTATTGTGTCATTATGGGGTATTGTGTCATTATGGGGTATTGGGTCATTATGGGGTATTGTGTCATTATGGGGTATTGTGTCATTATGGGGTATTGTATCATTATGGGGTATTGTGCCATTATGGGGTATTGTGTCATTATGGGGTATTGTGTCATTATGGGGTATTGTGTCATTATGGGGTATTGTGTCATTATGGGGTATTGTGTCATTATGGGGTATTGTGTCATTATGGGGTATTGTGCCATTATGGGGTATTGTGTCATTATGGGGTATTGTGTCATTATGGGGTATTGTGTCATTATGGGGTATTGTGTCATTATGGGGTATTGTGTCATTATGGGGTATTGTGTCATTATGGGGTATTGTGTCATTATGGGGTATTGTGTCATTATGGGGTATTGTATCATTATGGGGTATTGTATCATTATGGGGTATTGAGTCATTATGGGGTATTGTGTCATTATGGGGTATTGTATCATTATGGGGTATTGTGTCATTATGGGGTATTGTGTCATTATGGGGTATTGTGTCATTATGGGGTATTGTGTCATTATGGGGTATTGTATCATTATGGGGTATTGAGTCATTATGGGGTATTGTGTCATTATGGGGTATTGTGTGTAGATTGATGAGGGGAAAAAACAATTTAATACATTTTAGAATAAGGCTGTAACGTAACAAAATGTGGAAAAATTCAAGAGGTCTGAATACTTTCTGATTTCATTGTATTTATAATCCTGACATTGCTTGTCCTAATATTGATATATTTCTGAAATCCATTCTTAGATTTGTGTGTATTGTTAGATATTCCTGCACTGTTGCACTGTTGGAGCTATGAACACAAGCATTTCACTACACCTGCAATAACATGTGCTAAATATGTGTTTGCAACCAATAACATTTGATTGGATTTTGAAGACGTTGAAGTACATCCTGTTATACTAATGAATATTATTTGCTCTCACTCTCACTCTCCCTCTCCCTGCCCTCTCTCCTCTCTCCCATCTTCTCCCGCTCTCCTCCCTCCCCCTCTCTCTTCCCCTCTCTCTCTCTCTTTACTCCAGACGTCCAGAGACATCGTTCCTGTGGTTCTCCTCTCCCTACAAGACATTGAAGTACATCCTGTGGGGGAGATACAAATTCCTCATCCTCCTCTTCATCCTCCTCTTCTTCCTCTTCCTCTTCATCGGAGTCTTCCTCTACTCCTTCCCTGTGAGTATGGTGGAGATGAAGTGATGTGTTTCCTAATATAAGCGGTAAATGGCGAGGATTAGAAGTTTAATGCTGATATTGTTTGATTTGTGATTTGATTTGATTTTCTCACCTCCAGAACTATGCAGCTATGAAGATGGTCGGACCGTTTAGTGGACCAGCCAAGGGAACTAACTGAACAACAGCGAGAGGAAAACAGAGGGAGAGAAAGTCAAAGAAACAGAGTGAAAATAACAACTGACTGAAAAAGAGAAGGAGAGGAAAAGAGGGGTGGTAGTTTATCTAGCGGTTAAGAGTGTTAACAGCCACTGAAAGGTTGCTGGTTCGATTCCCCAAGCCGGCAATCTGTTGCGCCCTTGAGCAAGGCACTTTACCCTAATTGCTCCTGTAAGTGGCTCTGGATAAGAGTGTCTGATAAATGACTAACATGTTATTGTAGAATGACAGAGGAAGATGGAGAAAGGATTTTCCCATCAATCATCTGATCCACTACGTATCCTGGTAGCTAGATAGAATGTAACTGACAACACTACTCTCTTCACGCCACAAGGCAACACTTTCCCATCAATCATCTGATCCACTACGTATCCTGGTAGCTAGATAGAATGTAACTGACAACACTACTCTCTTCACGCCACAAGGCAACACTTTCCCATCAATCATCTGATCCACTACGTATCCTGGTAGCTAGATAGAATGTAACTGACAACACTACTCTCTTCACGCCACAAGGCAACACTTTCCCATCAATCATCTGATCCACTACGTATCCTGGTAGCTAGATAGAATGTAACTGACAACACTACTCTCTTCACGCCACAAGGCAACACTTTCCCATCAATCATCTGATCCACTACGTATCCTGGTAGCTAGATAGAATGTAACTGACAACACTACTCTCTTCACGCCACAAGGCAACACTTTCCCATCAATCATCTGATCCACTACGTATCCTGGTAGCTAGATAGAATGTAACTGACAACACTACTCTCTTCACGCCACAAGGCAACACTTTCCCATCAATCATCTCTGCAAAAATACTATCAAATTCAATTAGAGAGTTCAGTATGTGTGGTCTCGCCCCGGTCCTGAACCTTCTCTCTGTTCATTTTGATACCCTGTCACCTTTTAATGTCCCTCCCTCGTTCTTTTTCTGTCTTTCTTTTTGAATCTCTCTCTCCCTCTAATCCCTCTTTCATCCCTCCTTCCTTCATCTCATCTGGAAGAGAAGAAATCTTGCCCTCTTTTCAAAGCTAGGCTCTCCTATCTTCTGTCCTTCATGCAGAGGGGTATAGAGCTACATCCCTCCATCCCTCATTTCATCCTTCCATCCCTTCCTCCCTCCTCTCTTTCAACCTTCCGTTGTTCCCTGTGCTGGGTTAAGATGCAGAAGCTCTCTCTCTCTCTCTCTCTCTCTTTCACACACACACACATTTTTTTTAGTTTAGTTTTGCCAAAGTGAATGTACTGTTATAGCCTACACATGCAAACCATGATCAAAGTAATGTACTGACTGACTGACAGCCAGACACAGACAGACAGACAGACAGACAGACAGACAGACAGACAGACAGACAGACAGACAGACAGACAGACAGACAGACAGACAGACAGACAGACAGACAGACAGACAGACAGACAGACAGACAGACAGACAGACAGACAGACAGACAGACAGACAGACAGACAGACAGACAGACAGACAGACAGACAGACAGACAGACAGACAGACAGACAGACAGACAGACAGACAGACAGACAGACAGACAGACAGACAGACAGACAGACAGACAGACAGACAGACAGACAGACAGACAGACAGACAGACAGACAGACAGACAGACAGACAGATAGATAGATAGATAGATAGATAGATAGATAGATAGATAGATAGATAGATAGATATATGTGGCTGCCAAAGCCTTATAGATAAACCCTTTACTGCAATGTTGCTATAAAGCCTAGACAATCCTGCTGGAATGAGGACCCGAACCCTCAGTGACTGTCAGTCCAATGCTGTTACTGGACCGCTTCACTAGAACAAGTTGCCTTTACATACTGTTAATGGTTTCACAGTATTGCTGCCTGAAATAATTATATAAATGCATTACATCTTTCTGTTTTGAGAGCAATATATGTATGTGTATTATGTATCAGTATTCAAAATAAACTTTATTCAAGCCAATGGGTTTTATATTTTCTGTTGAGTATTATGTCTGGTTGCATATGTTCATGAGTATTCATGTTTGTTAAACTCATATAGATACAGTGCTGTCAGAAAGTATTCACACCCCTTGGCTTTTTCCACATTTTGTTGTGTTACAAGGTGGGATAAAGATGTATTTCATTGTAATTTCTGGTCAACAATCTACACAAAATGCTAGGATGTTTTTTTTTTTAATGAAAAATGTAAACCAAATATATTTTGATTAGATAAGCATTCAACCCTCTGTATCAATACATATTAGAATCACCTTTGTCAGGGATTACAGCTGTGAGTCTTTCTGGGTAAATCTTTGCACACCTGGATTGTAAAATATATGCCTTTTATTCTTTAAACAATTATTCATGCTCTGTCAAGTTGGTTGTTGATCATCATTTTCAAGTTTTTCCATAGATTTTCAAGCTGATTTAAGTCAAAACTGTAACTAGGCCGCTCAGGAACATACAATGTCCTATTGGTAAGCAACTCCAGGGTAGATTTGGCCTTGTGTTTTAGGTTATTGTCCTGCTGAAAGGTGAATTCATCTCTCAGTGTCTGTTGGAAGCTCTGTTACGTTTATTTTTATCCTAAAAAACCCTGTAGTCCTTGCTGATGACAAGCATACCCAGAACATGATGCAGCCACCACTATGCTTGAAAATATGAAGAGTGGTACTCAGTGATGTTGTGTTGGATTTGCCACAAACATAACACTTTGTATTCAGGATCTAAGGTTAATTTCTTTGCCACATTTTTTTTGTAGTTTTATGTTAGTGCCTTATTGCAAAAAGGATGCATGTTTTGGAATATTTTGAATCTCTACAGGCTTCCTTCTTTTCACTCTGTCATTTAGGTTAGTATTGTGGAGTAACTACAATGTTGTTGATCCATCCTCAGTTTTCTCCTATCACAGCCACTAGTTTAAAATTACTATTGGCCTTACGGTGAGCGGTTTCTTTCCTCTCCGGCAAGGAAGCCTGTATCTTTGTAGTGACTGGGTGTATTGATACACCATCCAAATTGTAATTAATAACTTCACCATTATCAAAGGGATATTCAGTGTGAGCTTTTTTTATTTGTACCCATCTACCAATAGGTGCCCTTCTTTGCGAAGCATTGGAAATCCTCTCTGGTCTTTGTCATTGAATCTGTGCTTGAAATTCACTGTTCGACTGAGGGATTTTACAGATTATCTGATTTGTTCATCAAATTTTTTTCTCCTGAAGTTATTTAATCTTGCCATAACAAAGGGGTTGAATACTTTTTGACTAAAGACATTGAACCTTGAGTCATTAATAAAAAAAATAAAAAAAATAAACACTTTCTGAAGCTTATACAGTCCAAGGGTGTGAATACTTTCTGAAGCTTATACAGTCCAAGGGTGTGAATACTTTCTGAAGGCACCGCATAAAGACGACAGAACAAAGTCACATTCTGCATAATCATATTTTCCCTTTAATATAATATGTTATCATCTAATCACTATCCCCTGCTTGTGTGAGTGTGTGAGTGAGTGAGTGAGTGAGTGTGTGAGTGAGTGAGTGTGTGAGTGTGTGAGTGTGTGAGTGTGTTAATTGGCCGTGAATCATCAGTGCCCTGACTGTACCAGCCTCTCCATCCCCTCTCCACACAGTGCCCTGACTGTACCAGCCTCTCCATCCCCTCTCCACACAGTGCCCTGACTGTACCAGCCTCTCCATCCCCTCTCCACACAGTGCCCTGACTGTACCAGCCTCTCCATCCCCTCTCCACACAGTGCCTTGACTGTACCAGCCTCTCCATCCCCTCTCCACACAGTGCCCTGACTGTACCAGCCTCTCCATCCCCTCTCCACACAGTGCCTTGACTGTACCAGCCTCTCCATCCCCTCTCCACACAGTGCCCTGACTGTACCAGCCTCTCCATCCCCTCTCCACACAGTGCCCTGACTGTACCAGCCTCTCCATCCCCTCTCCACACAGTGCCCTGACTGTACCAGCCTCTCCATCCCCTCTCCACACAGTGCCCTGACTGTACCAGCCTCTCCATCCCCTCTCCACACAGTGCCCTGACTGTACCAGCCTCTCCATCCCCTCTCCACACAGTGCCCTGACTGTACCAGCCTCTCCATCCCCTCTCCACACAGTGCCCTGACTGTACCAGCCTCTCCATCCCCTCTCCACACAGTGCCCTGACTGTACCAGCCTCTCCATCCCCTCTCCACACAGTGCCCTGACTGTACCAGCCTCTCCATCCCCTCTCCACACAGTGCCCTGACTGTACCAGCCTCTCCATCCCCTCTCCACACAGTGCCCTGACTGTACCAGCCTCTCCATCCCCTCTCCACACAGTGCCTTGACTGTACCAGCCTCTCCATCCCCTCTCCACACAGTGCCCTGACTGTACCAGCCTCTCCATCCCCTCTCCACACAGTGCCTTGACTGTACCAGCCTCTCCATCCCCTCTCCACACAGTGCCCTGACTGTACCAGCCTCTCCATCCCCTCTCCACACAGTGCCCTGACTGTACCAGCCTCTCCATCCCCTCTCCACACAGTGCCCTGACTGTACCAGCCTCTCCATCCCCTCTCCACACAGTGCCCTGACTGTACCAGCCTCTCCATCCCCTCTCCACACAGTGCCCTGACTGTACCAGCCTCTCCATCCCCTCTCCACACAGTGCCCTGACTGTACCAGCCTCTCCATCCCCTCTCCACACAGTGCCCTGACTGTACCAGCCTCTCCATCCCCTCTCCACACAGTGCCCTGACTGTACCAGCCTCTCCATCCCCTCTCCACACAGTGCCCTGACTGTACCAGCCTCTCCATCCCCTCTCCACACAGTGCCCTGACTGTACCAGCCTCTCCATCCCCTCTCCACACAGTGCCCTGACTGTACCAGCCTCTCCATCCCCTCTCCACACAGTGCCCTGACTGTACCAGCCTCTCCATCCCCTCTCCACACAGTGCCCTGACTGTACCAGCCTCTCCATCCCCTCTCCACACAGTGCCCTGACTGTACCAGCCTCTCCATCCCCTCTCCACACAGTGCCCTGACTGTACCAGCCTCTCCATCCCCTCTCCACACAGTGCCCTGACTGTACCAGCCTCTCCATCCCCATAGAGAAGCCTATTTGCTTCTCTATGTAACCATGGTCAGAGTCTGACAGGTCTATTCTTTCTGTTTCTGGTGGTGGTTTGTGTTGGATCCCTAATTAGAGGCAGCTGCAGTGCATTGTCTCTAATTAGGGATCCTACATAGGTTTGTATGTTCCACACCTGGGTGTGGGTCATTATTTCGCAAGTCACGGAGAACAGTAAGCGGGCTACGTTTTTTCACGTTTGTTGCATCGTGTTTGTTTTTGTGTGTGTAGTTCGTTATTATAATTGAATATTCAGTAAATTAAAGAAAATGTCGAACTACAATCCCTGCGCTGCATCTTGGTCTATGCATGCACCCTCTCGTGACAGTCGCTTATTTTTTAATGGTTATAGAATGTGGTGGCTCGTTTTTGGATATTAATAAAAGGGGAAATTGGCCTGATTCTGCCCTGCATGCGTTGTTTGTAGTTTTTCTCTGGACTATTCTTACAAAGTTCCGCATGCAGGGTTTCAATTGGATGTTTGTCCCATTTTTCAAATTCTTGTTTGGTAAGTGGGCCCCACACTTCACTGCCATATAATGCAATTGGTTCAATTATTGATTTGAATATTTTGAGCCAGATCCTAATTGGTATGTCTAATTTGATGTTTCTTTTAATGGCATAAAAAGCTCTTCTTGCCTTTTCTCTCAGTTCATTCACAGCCAAGTTGAAATTTCCTGTGGAGCTTATTTTTTAGTCCTAAATATGTGTAGGTGTGTTCTAGGTGTGTGGAGCCTAATAGGAAGGTGTATTTGTTTTCTTGGCATCTGGATCTTTTTTGGAATATCATAATTTTGTTTTTTTCTAGGTTTACTGTCAGTGCCCAGTACTGGCAGAATTGATGTAGGACATCTAGATGTTGTTGTAGGCCTTTTTTTGTTGGTGATAGTAGTACCAGATCATCTGCATATAGGAGACATTTTATTTGTATATCTTTAAGGGTCAGTCCAGGGGCTGTTGATTGTTCAAGCATTTTGGTCAGTTCATTAATATAGATGTTAAACAGGCTTGAGCTTAAGTTGTTTCCTTGTTTAACTCCACGTCTCTGGGTAAAGTAGTCTGTTTGTTTTTCTCCGATTCTGACTGCGCACTTGTTTTTTTTATACATTGATTTAATTATATCATATGTTAGTCCACCGACACCACTTTCAATTAATTTTAGTAGTATTCCTTCATGCCAAATTGAATCAAATGTCTTCTGGAAATCTACAAAACAGGAGAACATTTTTGTTTTATTTTGATTCACATGTTTGTCAATGAGGGTGTGAAGGGTGTAAATGTGGTCTGATGTTCGATTGTTTGGTAGGAATCCAATTTGGCTTTTGTTCAGGACATTGTGTTCGTTAAGATAGTTCAGTAATCTGCTGTTTATGATGGCACAGAAAAGTTTGCCCAAGTTGCTGTTGACACAAATGCCACGATAATTG
Source organism: Thymallus thymallus (assembly GCA_023634145.1). NCBI lineage: Eukaryota > Metazoa > Chordata > Actinopteri > Salmoniformes > Salmonidae > Thymallus > Thymallus thymallus. The sequence continues at coordinate 2,055,458 of CM042423.1, forward strand.
TTGGGATCATATTTGTCTCCATTTTTATAAATTGGTGTAATAAGTCCTTGATTCCAGATGTCTGGAAAATACACTCAGGACTTCATTAAAAAGTTTGAGTATGGCTGTGGTAAATGTATGACTTCAATCAAGGGGATTCTTTAATGGTGGATTCAAGTATTTTGAGTTTTTCATAGTTTTCTTTTTGTTTTGAATTCGTTGTTATGTTTTTATATAGTTCTTCAAAGTGGTTTCTCCGTATGTCACCGTTTTGAAAAGCCAATTCTTCTCCATGTGGTTTGTTCAGGGAATTCCAATTTTGCCAGAAGATGTTTGAATCAATGGATTCTTCCATTTCAGTGAGTTGTTTTTTAATGTGTTGCTGGTTTTGTTCTTAGAGTCTGTTTGTATTCTTTAAGGGTTTCCCAGTGTTGTCTGATCGTCTGGTTTTCTATGTTTTTGGTTGGATAGAATTCTCTCTCTCTCTCTCTCTCTCTCTCTCTCTCTCTCTCTCTCTCTCGCTCTCTCTCTCTCTCTCTCTCTCTCTCTCTCTCTCTCTCTCTCTTCTCACACTTTCTCTCTCTCTCGCTCTCTCTCTCCTCCCTTCTCTCTCTCACACTTTCTCTCTCTCTCTCTCTCTCTCTCTCTCTCTCTCTCTCTCTCTCTCTCTCTCTCTCTCTCTTCTCACACTTTCTCTCTCTCTCGCTCTCTCTCTCCTCCCTTCTCTCTCTCACACTTTCTCTCTCTCTCTCTCTCTCTCTCTCTCTCTCTCTCTCTCTCTCTCCTCACACTTTCTCTCTCTCTCGCTCTCTCTCTCCTCCCTTCTCTCTCTCACACTTTCTCTCTCTCTCTCTCTCTCTCTCTCTCTCTCTCTCTCTCTCTCTCTCTCTCTCTCTCTCTCTCTCTCTCTCTCTCTCTTCTCACACTTTCTCTCTCTCTCGCTCTCTCTCTCCTCCCTTCTCTCTCTCACACTTTCTCTCTCTCTCTCTCTCTCTCTCTCTCTCTCTCTCTCTCTCTCTCTCTCTCTCTCTCTCTCTCTCTCTCTCTCTCTCTCTATTTCTCCCTGTCTGTCTGTCTATCTGTCTGTCTGTCTGTCTCTTTATGTCTTTATGTCTGTCTCTCTCTCTCTCTCTCTCTTCTCACACTTTCTCTCTCTCTCGCTCTCTCTCTCCTCCCTTCTCTCTCTCACACTTTTTCACACTTTCTCTCTCTCTCTCTCTCTCTCTCTCTCTCTCTCTCTCTCTCTTTCTTCTCACACTTTCTCTCTCTCTCGCTCTCTCTCTCCTCCCTTCTCTCTCTCACACTTTCTCTCTCTCTCTCTCTCTCTCTCTCTCTCTCTCTCTCTCTCTCTCTCTCTCTCTCTCTCTCTCTCTCTCTCTCTCTCTCTCTATTTCTCCCTGTCTGTCTGTCTATCTGTCTGTCTGTCTGTCTCTTTATGTCTTTATGTCTGTCTCTCTCTCTCACTCCGTCTGTCTGTATCTCTCTCAGGTCAGATGGTGGATGTTAAAACCTGCAGGTCAGATGGTGGATGTTAAAACCTGCAGGTCAGATGGTGGATGTTAAAACCTGCAGGTCAGATGGTGGATGTTAAAACCTGCAGGTCAGATGGTGGATGTGTGTGTGTGTGTGTGTGTGTGTGTGTGTGTGTGTGTGTTTGCACACCTAAAAAAAGCCTTACCTTATAAACTACATCTTTTAAGAGCAACAACTGACCCTGCCAACCTTAAAAACTGGGAGGTGCACACACACACACACACACACACACACACACACACACACACACACACACACACACACACACACACACACACACACACACACACACACACACACACACACACAGGTCAGTTAGGTCAGTTTTGTATTTAATACTCTAATAGTTAAGGTTATGACTGGGGACATCCTAAATCAGGCTCTAAGGCTAACTTCTACCTGGAGTGATAATGATCTGTCCCTGGTTTGTCTGGTCCTTTATGATGGGAGAGTAATGGTGTGTGTGATATCAACAATAACAACAATCAGCAGGTCTATTAAACCCCATCCTTTACATCATGTAAATCTATAAACTATCTGTGTGAAAACAAACAGGGTGGAATGTTGAATTACGGAATGGAAAAACCTATATAATTTAACGAGAGCTGCACTAATGAGATGTTAGATAGGTTTAGTGACAAAGTATGTTAGGTATGGAAGGTGGGAGGTTAGACATAGTCTAGGTCTGTTAGGTCTGTTAGGTATGGAAGGTTAGACATAGTCTAGGTCTGTTAGGTATGGAAGGTAGGGGGTTAGATATAGTCTAGGTCTGTTAGGTATGGAAGGTAGGGGGAGGTTAGACATAGTCTAGGTCTGTTAGGTATGGAAGGTAGGGGGAGGTTAGACATAGTCTAGGTCTGTTAGGTATGGAAGGTAGGGGGTTAGATATAGTCTAGGTCTGTTAGGTATGGAAGGTAGGGGGAGGTTAGACATAGTCTAGGTCTGTTAGGTATGGAAGGTAGGGGGAGGTTAGACATAGTCTAGGTCTGTTAGGTATGGAAGGTGGGAGGTTAGACATAGTCTAGGTCTGTTAGGTATGGAAGGTGGAAGGTTAGACATAGTCTAGGTCTGTTAGGTATGGGAGGTTAGACATAGTCTAGGTCTGTTAGGTATGGAAGGTTAGACATAGTCTAGGTCTGTTAGGTATGGAAGGTTAGACATAGTCTAGGTCTGTTAGGTATGGAAGGTGGGAGGTTAGACATAGTCTAGGTCTGTTAGGTATGGAAGGTGGAAGGTTAGACATAGTCTAGGTCTGTTAGGTATGGGAGGTTAGACATAGTCTAGGTCTGTTAGGTATGGGAGGTTAGACATAGTCTAGGTCTGTTAGGTATGGAAGGTGGGAGGTTAGACATAGTCTAGGTCTGTTAGGTATGGAAGGTGGAAGGTTAGACATAGTCTAGGTCTGTTAGGTATGGGAGGTTAGACATAGTCTAGGTCTGTTAGGTATGGAAGGTGGAAGGTTAGACATAGTCTAGGCCTGTTAGGTATGGAAGGTTAGACATAGTCTAGGTCTGTTAGGTATGGAAGGTTAGACATAGTCTAGGTCTGTTAGGTATGGAAGGTTAGACATAGTCTAGGTCTGTTAGGTATGGGAGGTTAGACATAGTCTAGGTCTGTTAGGTATGGAAGGTGGGAGGTTAGACATAGTCTAGGTCTGTTAGGTATGGAAGGTGGAAGGTTAGACATAGTCTAGGTCTGTTAGGTATGGAAGGTGGAAGGTTAGACATAGTCTAGGTCTGTTAGGTATGGAAGGTAGGGGGAGGTTAGACATAGTCTAGGTCTGTTAGGTATGGAAGGTAGGGGGAGGTTAGACATAGTCTAGGTCTGTTAGGTATGGAAGGTAGGGGGAGGTTAGACATAGTCTAGGTCTGTTAGGTATGGAAGGTAGGGGGAGGTTAGACATAGTCTAGGTCTGTTAGGTATGGAAGGTAGGGGGAGGTTAGACATAGTCTAGGTCTGTTAGGTATGGAAGGTAGGGGGAGGTTAGACATAGTCTAGGTCTGTTAGGTATGGAAGGTAGGGGGAGGTTAGACATAGTCTAGGTCTGTTAGGTATGGAAGGTAGGGGGAGGTTAGACATAGTCTAGGTCTGTTAGGTATGGAAGGTATGGAAGGTTAGACATAGTCTAGGTCTGTTAGGTATGGAAGGTTAGACATAGTCTAGTCCTGTTAGGTATGGAAGGTTAGACATAGTCTAGGTCTGTTAGGTATGGAAGGTTAGACATAGTCTAGGTCTGTTAGGTATGGAAGGTAGGGGGAGGTTAGACATAGTCTAGGTCTGTTAGGTATGGAAGGTATGGAAGGTTAGACATAGTCTAGGTCTGTTAGGTATGGAAGGTAGGGGGAGGTTAGACATAGTCTAGGTCTGTTAGGTATGGAAGGTATGGAAGGTTAGACATAGTCTAGGTCTGTTAGGTATGGAAGGTTAGACATAGTCTAGGCCTGTTAGGTATGGAAGGTTAGACATAGTCTAGGTCTGTTAGGTATGGAAGGTTAGACATAGTCTAGGTCTGTTAGGTATGGAAGGTAGGGGGAGGTTAGACATAGTCTAGGTCTGTTAGGTATGGAAGGTATGGAAGGTTAGACATAGTCTAGGTCTGTTAGGTATGGAAGGTTAGACATAGTCTAGGTCTGTTAGGTATGGAAGGTTAGACATAGTCATACTACCGTGCTCCAAACCTGCAAATTGTACTCCGGTTGTACATATTTTTAATCATGCTTTGATGCAAGCTTCAATGGAAATTTGACACAACCATGTAACTCAAAGGTGTCCATTATTTGAGTTGAAGCGAGAGAAAATATACTCTCACTTTGGAATAAAATGTTGCCCATTCACATCTCACATATGTTGCCTGACTCCAATATTTAATCTTGATATGTTAATAAATGCATGCTGGGTTAATTGAGGCATGTTTACCTGCCCACAATACCCACTGTAGTGTAGTAGGTCAATAGTACTAATTGGATAGCAACTATTGTTAGCCAGCTAGCCAGATATAGCCACAAAGAAGTGTTAGCTAGCTACCCATGAAGAATTGGCATCTACCAACTCTCTCTCTCTCTCTCTCTCTCTCTCTCTCTCTCTCTCTCTCTCTCTCTCTCTCTCTCTCTCTCTCTCTCTCTCTCTCTCTCGTTCCTTACCTACCTCTCACCCCTTGTACCACCAGTTTAACGACGCCCTCCCAGTATGGAGCAGTTAGGTTTGTGATCCAGCAGACGCTGATACATTACCTACATACCTACCGCAGAGTCTGAGAGAGAGGGAAAGACAGAGGGAACAGTTTATATAGCTGTCTAAGCTATACTGTCAGGTCAGAAGGTCTACCTATTAGAACAGAACAGGAAACCAACGCCCTTGAAACTCTCAAAAGACTACTCACACACACACACACACACACACACACACACGCACATACGCACACACGCACACACGCGGGCAGACACACACACAAACACACACACAAACACACGCACACACACAAAAACACGCACACACAAGCACACACACTCTGTCCTTCCATCTGTCCGTTTACCATGAGCATATCCTGTGTTTCTCACATTGGCAGGATGTCCAGGAGGTCAGGGTTAAAGGTCAGGGTTAAAGGTTAAAGAAACCCCCAAAACGCCCTGAAACCTCTTTTGATGTGTGACTGTGATACTCATAACTTGACCCTCTCTCATACTGTACGCCTTTGTTCTAGAATACACAGCGGAACAATGGGGTGTGTTCTAGAACACACTAAAACAATAAGAGTCTTTGTTGTGGGTGGCCATTTTTCTTGCTGTCTATCCCTTGTGGCCTTCACCTTGTGTTTTAGCACGTAAAGAAAGAGAGTATAGAGAGAGAGGGGCGATAGATAGAGAGAGGGGGAGAAGGAGAAATGAGAGAGAGAGAAGGAGACATTAGACCGGTGGAAATTTGACCTTTGGTCTGGAGTCCAAATTTGAGATATTTGGTTCCAACCTCAACCAAATTTAGATGGTTTGGGATGAGTCAGACCGCAGTGAAAGAAAAGCAGCCAACAAGTGCTCAGCATATGTGGGAACTCCTTCAAGACTGATCGAAAAGCGGCCAGGTGAAGCTGCTTGTGAAAATGCCAAGAATGTGCAAAGATGTCATCAAGTCAAAGGTGGCTATTTGAAGAATCTCAAATATAAAATATATTTTGAGTTATTTAACACTGTTTTGTTTACTAAATGATTACAGTTATTTATAGGATGGTGTTTATAGACAGTATAGACAGTATATGAATATAATAGTAGCAGTAGTTATAAAGGATGGTGTGTGTATAGACAGTATATTAAAAATAATTGTAGCAGTAGTTGTATAGGATGGTGTGTATGAACTCAATATTAATATAATTGTAGCAGTAGTTATATGGGATGGTGTGTATAGACAGAATAGACAGTATATTGATATAATAGTAGCAGTAGTTATATAGGATGGTGTGTATAGACAGTATAGACAGTATATTAATATAATAGTAGCAGTAGTTATATATAGGATGGTGTGTATAGATAGTATGGACAGTATATTAATATAATAGTAGCAGTAGTTATATATAGGATGGTGTGTATAGACAGTATAGACAGTATATTAATATAATTGTAGCAGTAGTTATATATAGGATGGTGTGTATAGACACTATATTAATATAATAGTAGCAGTAGTTATATATAGGATGGTGTGTATAGACAGTATAGACAGTATATTAATATAATTGTAGCAGTAGTTATATATAGGATGGTGTGTATAGACAGTATATTAATATAATTGTAGCAGTAGTTATATATAGGATGGTGTGTATAGACAGTATAGACAGTATATTAATATAATTGTAGCAGTAGTTATATATAGGATGGTGTGTATAGACAGTATAGACAGTATATTAATATAATAGTAGCAGTAGTTATATATAGGATGATGTGTAAAGACAGTATATTAATATATTAGTAGCAGTAGTTATACAGTATGTGATGGTGTGTCTATACACTATGAATAGTATATGAATAGAACACGTGTGTAAATGCTGTCTAGTGACCGTGACTAAGGTTCAGAGCAGGGTACTGTGCGGAGGCCGGCTTTTGGTGACTGTTTAACAGTCTGATGGCCTCTAGGTAGAAGCTGTAGCATGAGTCTATGGTACGACTTGTGGTTGTTACAAAAATGCCGCTAAAACACATATTAAAATGTGCGTGTGTGTATGTGTGTGTTCCTGCGAGTGTGCATGTGAAACGCTGTAATAAACTGAGTTTTATTGCTTTAATAATCAGTAACAGAGTCCAGTGAAGATGTGGTGAGTTGATGTTAATTCATATGAGCACTAACTACATAATGTAGAAATAACGCTTGGTAATCAATGTTGGACAATAGAGATTAGTATTGTATTTAAACTCTGGGCTAAACAATGGATTGTCTATGAATTCTTATGTTCATGATGTCGTTGGTTAAGTCTGACCCTGTGTTATATGACATAATCAAGACTAGCTAAACTAATTCACTTGAAGTTTCTTCAAAACATACAAACTGTATTGGGTTTAACGACCCTGTACACACTCAAACTGATGTACAATGCTTCTGACACAACAGTTATAATACAACAGAGAGTCAGGCAGGCAGGCAGGCAGGCAGGCAGGCAGGCAGGCAGGCAGGCAGGCAGGCAGGCAGGCAGGCAGGCAGGCAGGCAGGCAGGCAGGCAGGCAGGCAGGCAGGCACAGACACACACACACACACACACACACACAGACTGGGTTGACTGGGTTTACAGACGTGGGAAGGTAGAAGGTGGAAACGTATGGCATTAGATGGATAAAAGCAGGACAACCTTGGAGACACTGAAGGTTCTGAGGAACTCCAGATTGTTCGTTCATCACTTGAAAGGCAGGTTACAACAAATCAAAGGTATTATTTGTATTATATAGTTTCCTTCCAGTGAGAACTCTATAGAACCGATAGAAAAACCACTATTGGTCCTTCAGAAAATACACAAAGACCCATGTAGCAAAAAAGGCTTTGAGAAGTTGATAAAAGTTTTCTTTGAATGGTTGTATTGCACATTCAATTGGTTTTATAACTTTTCCACACAATTCTTAGAATGTTTCATGAATCTGTAAAAGCTAGAGCAAACCCAGCGCCCCTCGTTTGTTCAGACTACACAAAGCCCACCAAGACTAGGGTTGTTTTATGAGGGGTTATGAAGCTGAATTATGATGGGTAGTCATTATCAAAGCCCACCAAGACTAGGGTTGTTTTATGAGGGGTTATGAAGCTGAATTATGATGGGTAGTCATTATCAAAGCCCATCAAGACTAGGGTTGTTTTATGAGGGGTTATGAAGCTGAATTATGATGGGTAGTCATTATCAAAGCCCACTAAGAATAGGGTTGTTATTAGAGGGGTTACGAGGCTGTATTACAGTTTTTATTTTTACAATCGCTAGGAGCCATTTCTCAATACTTAGGTCTCTTTTTCAGAACTCTTCACACAGTGAGCACAACAGCAGTCTATGTGGGCTAAACTGTGGATCATGTTTCATTGCTTTGGCACAAAATGCATTCAATGAGTACATCTTTCAAATTTCATGAATTATTTTCTCACTCAGACACTACAACCACCAAAACTCTACGTACCTACAGGCCAATGTGCACATGTTTACATACTCTTTTCAAAACTGTTCAACTTAAGTTAAAAACCTAATATAACACAAAATTAAATAAAACAGCAATTTGCTACATTTCTGCAGTAATACTGTATTGAAATATATTCCAAATCTAAGAAATGAAATACTATCAAAACAATTAGACCAACCACAGCTGATTCCCATTGTAGCTGAACACCTACCCAGGTGTTAGTCTTTCAATATCATTACCATCCATACAAAAGGGGACGTCTTAGGAATAATGCTGTACTGTAACGTGAACATGGACCCAGCCAGAGATAGAGAAGTGTCTGACAGAGGAATAAGAGTGGCCGAGAGAGGGAGAGGGAGAGGGAGAGGGAGAGGAGTATGTCTGTGTCAGGTTCTGACTGTGGACAGGCCTCTTGATTCCTCTATGGAGTCAGGAGGCCACAGTCAGGACCTGACAATATAGTTCTAGCCAACTCTATGTCATTGATTGTAAATCCCCAGTTAGAGGCAGCTGTCTTTAGTTGTCTCTAATTGGGGATTCCATTCAGGTTGCACTGGCTTCCACAATCAGGGTGGATTCTTGTGTATGTAGCGTTCGGCTCATACCAGAGCATGGTGCGTCTTTTGTTTCGTTTGTTTAAGTGCAAGTATTAGGATTTTACATTACAGCTCGTGTGGTTACCTTTTGTTTCATAGAACGAGTGCATGTATTTGTTGGCTATTGCAGTACAGGTCTTGTTACGACCTTTTGTTTTGTAACCAGTGGGACGTTTTCTAATAAAGTACCATGGCTCATCGCAACTCTCGCTCTGTGCCCTGTTCCTTCCACTGGCATCATGACAGTATGCATGGTGGAAGAAGACTGAGAGGAAGATCAAGAGATGTAGTTAGGGCTACTATAATTGATCATGTAGTAAATCATGGTCTATCAATGAGAGAGGCTTTTCTGAGAGTTCAGCCAAATCTCTAACGCTCAACAATGGCATCTATTGTGAGAAATTTCCGGCAAAACAACAGCTCAACTTGTAGTCTTGGAAGGACCCTGCTTCATTCTCCAATCAGGCTAAGTATAATTGGTTGAACACGACCCACGTGGAGTTCCAGGTCTCCAACAAGGCAGAGTTCATCTCAGCCTATGCTGCCCTCCAGTCCCTTGACTTCTTGGCACTGACGGAAACATGGATTACCACAGAAAACACTGCTACTCCTACTGCTCTTTCCTCGTCTATGTTCTTGCATACCCCAAGAGCATCTGGTCAGCGTGGCAGTGGCACAGGAATTCTAATCTCTCCCAAGTGGACATCCTTCTTTCCACTCCTTTCCTTTTTTGACCTCACCCTCTCACCGTCCCCCCCTACTCACAAGGCAGGCAATACGCTTAACCTCATCTTTACTAGATGCTGTTCTTCTACTAATCTCACTGCAACTCCCCTCCAAGTCTCCGACCACTACTTTGTATCCTTTTCTCTCTTGCTCTCCTCCAACACTACTCACTCTGCCCCTACTCAGATGGTAATGCTCTCCTCCAACACTACTCACTCTGCCCCTACTCAGATGGCAATGCTCTCCTCCAACACTACTCACTCTGCCCCTACTCAGATGGTAATGCTCTCCTCCAACACTACTCACTCAGCCCCTACTCAGATGGTAATGCTCTCCTCCAACACTACTCACTCAGCCCCTACTCAGATGGTAATGCTCTCCTCCAACACTACTCACTCTGTCCCTACTCAGATGGTAATGCTCTCCTCCAACACTACTCACTCTGCCCCTACTCAGATGGTAATGCGCCGTCGCAACCTTCGCTCTCTCTCCCGCTACTTTCTCCTCTTCCATCCTATCATCTCTTCCCTCTGCTAAATCCTTCTCCCTCCTGTCTCCTGATTCTGCCTCCTCGGCCCTCCTCTCCTTTATTTCTGCATCTTTTGACTCCCTATGCTCTCACCACTGGTGTCCCCCAGGGCTCCGTTCTAGGCCCTCTCCTATTCTCTCTATACACCAAGTCACTTGGCTCTGTCATGTCCTCACATGGTCTCTTCTATCATTGCTACGCAGACGACACTCAATTCATTTTCTTCTGATAACCAGGTGGAAAATCGCATCTCTGCATACCTGGCGAGATGGATCACCACCTCAAGCTGAACCTCGGTAAGACGGAGCTGCTCTTCCTCTCGGGGACTGCCCACTCCATGATCTCTCCATTGTGTCCTCCTCCCAGAGCGCAAAGAACCTTGGTGTGACCCTGGACAACACCCTGTCGTTCTCTGCTAACATCAAAGCTGTGACCCGATCCTGCAGGTTCATGCTCTACAACATTCGCAGAGTACGACCCTACCTTACACAGAAAGCAGCACAGGTCCTAATTCAGGCACTTGCCATCTCCCGTCTGGATTACTGTAACTCTCTGTTGGCTGGGCTCCCTGCCTGCACCATTAAACCCTACAACTTATCCAGAACGCTGCAGCTCGTCTGGTGTTCAACCTTCCCAAGTTCTCTCATGTCACCCCACTCCTCAGCACACTCCACTGGCTTCCAGTTGAAGCTTGCATCTACTACAAAACCATGGTGCTTGCCTACGGAGCTGTTAGGGGAACGTCACCCCCTACCCTTCAGACTCTGATCAGACCCTAAACCCAAACGAGGACACTACGTTCATCCACCTCTGGCCTGCTAGCCCCCTTACCTCTACAGAAGCACAGTTCAGGCTCATCCCAGTCAAAGCTATTCGCTGCTTTGGCACCCCAATGGTGGAACAAGCTCCCCCACGATACCAGGACTGCGGAGTCACTGACCACCTTCAGGGAGACACTTGAAACCCAACCTCTTTAAGGAATACCTGGAATAGTATAACAGTAATCCTCCTACCCCTCCCCCGTCCCCCCAAAAATAAAGAAGAAACCTTTACTAACACTTGTCTGTTGTCTAAACTAACACCTGACTTATTTCCCTGCTGGCACTGACTTTCCTCACAGCTGCTTGTTTAAAGAAATGTACTGTACTGTGATGGAGATGTGGTTTTCCCACTGGCTATCCTAAGATGAATGCACCAGTTTGTAAGTCGCCCTGGATAAAAGACTACAATGTAAATGTAAGATTCTGCATCTGACTGAACTGCACATTACAGAAGTAAATGAAGCAAAGCCTCCAAACCCACTTGTGTGTAATTGGTTGTATTTCTGCTTAGGAGCCAACGGTTACCAACGGTTACCTCCCACAGGCGGGAGAGGTAGGATTTTCACTGCTGTGCAGGAAACTGCAATCGTTGATATGGTCATCAGAAACAATGGCATAAAACTCCCAGAGATTCGGGACAGAGTGTTGGCAGTCTACATTACATTTGTAAGCACAACAACTATTTCTAGAGTCCTGAAACAACATCAACTCTGAACGAGTCAAACAACTCAGGAACCAATATGTCCAGGTAAGATGACTATAAAATACAGAACTGGTTTTGAACAAAACCAAACAGGGCAGAGGCACAAAATGGCATGTTTTTAGGTGTAATGTAAACTACTGTAATAGCCTAACTCTTATGTTGCCTTGAGGATTTATTTTAGAGAGTCATGGAGATTGAAGCCAGGCAAACACCCCAAATATTCATCTTTGTGGATGAGGCTGGTTTCAACTTGGCCAAAACACGGCGGCGAGGAAGGAATGTGATTGGGAAAAGAGCCACAGTGGATGTCCCGGGCCAGAGAGGTGCCAACATCACAATGTGTGCAGCAATATCCTCTGATGGATTGCTGTTACACAAACCGCTAATTGGGCCATACAACACTGAGCGTCTGATTTATTTCCTGGATGACCTCTATGGAAGGGTTGTGCCAGGTGAGGAAAGGGTTGCAGTGAGGCGAAATCGGTCAACGTTTGTAATTGTATGGGACAATGTGGCATTTCACCACTCCCGTGCAGTCACTCCCGTGGTTTGCAGCCCATCCCAGGATGGTGTCACTTTTCCTCCCACCTAACTCTCCATTCCTCAACCCCATAGAGGAATTATTTTCCTCATGGAGGTGGAAGGTTTATGACCACCATCCACATCCACATGGATGTCCCTCCTGGACGCAATGAATGCTGGTTGCCTGGACATATCTGCAGAAGATTGCCAGGGATGGACCAGGCATGCCAAAATATTATTTCCTAGGTGTATTGCCCAAGATGACATCAGATGTGATGTGGATGAGAACCTGTGGCCGAATGCAGAAGACAGGGTTGACTAGCATTGCTACTGTATCTGTGTCGGTAGATGGTGTATATACAAGTTATTGTATTTTGGAATCCTCAATGCCAAAAAATGACATAAAACATATTGAAGCATATTGCATTATGTCTGATTCATTCCTGTATCATATACTGCAGTGAATTCTAAACAGTAGAGAGATGTCATTCTGGAGAAAACATTATGTAATGCTACCTGTTGTTAGTGTTTTTAGGTCATTGTTTTATGAGTGACAAAGTGTGCTTGTTGGGTGACAACCTTTGCTAGCGTTATGGAAGAATTAGTTAATTTGAGACGTGTGTTTTGGTAGTTTTAGTGCATTTTGGATGTGAAATTAACTGCTGTGCCAAGCTGAAAGTTGGTTAGGAGAACTGTGTGAAGAGTTTTGAAAAAGTGGCCTAAGTATTGAGAAATGGGTTCTAGCGATTGTAAAAAAAAACAATATAATGGGTAGTCATTATCAAAGCCCACCAAGGGTTGTTCTTAGAGCGGTTAAGAGGATGTATTATGTGATGGACGAGAGTTGTCTTTATTCGTCCACCAGATCTGAGTGTTTTCAAGGTCAGGGTTTTTAATGTTTTGGAATGGATACTGTTAGCTAACGCGTCGGCCTAGGCTTCATCCCGAAAGACACCCTATTCCCTACGGGCATTTCTTATGTGTCAAATGTAGTGCACTACATAGGGAACGCAGACTTAGTGCCAACACGGTAAAACCTTAACTAAATATGTTCATCCCCCGTAACAGTGTGATTACAGTCTTCCATGGGTGCATCCCAAAATGGCAGCCTATTCCCTATTGTTATGGAATAGGTTAGGTAGTCTAGACAGCACAGCATTAGGCCACTAGTTTAGTTTTGGTTTGTAGGTTGGGCATGTTTCTGTTTCCTCAACATCGGACTGAACAGCTCCCTCTGCAACTGGATCCTGGACTTCCTGACGGGCCGCCCCCAGGTGGTGAGGGTAGGTAACTACACATCTGACGGGCCGACCCCAGGTGGTAAGGGTTGGTATCAACACATCTGAGGGGCCGCCCCCAGGTGGTAAGGGTTGGTATCAACACATCTGACGGGCCGCCCCCAGGTGGTGAGGGTAGGTAACTACACATCTGACGGGCCGACCCCAGGTGGTAAGGGTTGGTATCAACACATCTGAGGGGCCGCCCCCAGGTGGTAAGGGTTGGTATCAACACATCTGACGGGCCGCCCCCAGGTGGTGAGGGTAGGTAACTACACAGCTGACGGTCTGCCCCCAGATGGTGAGGGTAGGTATCAACACATCTGACGGGCCGCCCCCCAGGTGGTGAGGGTAGGTAACTACACAGCTGACGGTCTGCCCCCAGATGGTGAGGGTAGGTATCAACACATCTGACGGTCCGCCCCCAGGTGGTGAGGGTAGGTATCAACACATCTGACGGGCCGCCACCAGGTGGTGAGGGTAGGTTATCAACACATCTGACGGGCCGCCACCAGGTGGTGAGGGTAGGTTATCAACACATCTGACGGTCCGCCCCCAGGTGGTGAGGGTAGGTATCAACACATCTGATGGGCCGCCCCCAGGTGGTGAGGGTAGGTATCAACACATCTGACGGTCCGCCCCCAGGTGGTGAGGGTAGAGTCAGCCTACAGGGAGGAGGTCAGAGATCTGGCCGTGGGGTGCCAGGATGACAACCTCTCCCTCAACGTAATCAAGACAAAGGAGATGATTGTGGACTACCGGAAAAAGAGGACCCAGCACGCCCCCATTCTCATCGACGGGGCTGCAGTGGAGCAGGTTGAGAGTTTCAAGTTCGTTGGTGTCCACATCACCAACAAACTATCATGGTCCAAACACACCAAGACAGTGAAGAGGGCACACAAAACCTATTCTCCCTCAAGAGACTGAAAAGATTTGGCATGGGTCCTCAGATCCTCAAAAAGTTCCACAGCTGCACCATCGAGAGCATCCTGACCTCTTGCATCACTGCCTGGTACGGCAACTGCTCGGCCTCCGACTGCAAGGCACTACAGAGGTTAGTGCGTCCTGCCCAGTACATCACTGGGGCCAAGCTTCCTGCCATCCAGGACCTCTATACCAGGCGGTGTCAGAGGAAGGCCCTAAAAATTGTCAAAGACTCCGGCCACCCTAGTCATAGACTGTTCTCTTTGCTACCGCATGGCAAGCGGTACCGAAGCACCAAGTCTAGGTCCAAAAGGCTTTTGTGCTCCCCCATCCCCTCTTTTACCCTCCCTCCCTATCCTCCCTCCCTCCCTCCCTCCCTCCCTCCCTCCCTACCCCCCCCTCCCTATCCTCCCTCCCTCCCTCCCTCCCTCCCTTTTCCAGTCCATGTACACTTGTGTGTGTTTATGTGTGCGTGGGTGTGTGCATGCCACTACCCTCCCATGTCTGTGTGTGTTTATGTGTGCGTGGGTGTGTGCATGCCACTACCCTCCCATGTCTGTGTGTGTTTCCATATTCCACAGTATTTGGAGTCTTTGGAGGTTTTCAGTGACTTTTAGTGATCATATTAACCAACGCACTGCTGTCATCCACACTCTGTGTTACTTTCTCTGTATAAACACACACACACACACACACACACACACACACACACACACACACACACACACACACACACACACACACACACACACACACACACACACACACTCTGTCTGTCTGTCTGTCTGTCTGTCTGTATAAACACACCATTAGAGCATTACATCGGGGACACAGAACACACAACACAAAGCCTGTTCCCTTTCTTAGAACATGTTGGCATTCTGGAACATTCTAGAACCCTAGCCATCGGAACGCCCCGGCCAGCCCACAGACCCTTTTCAAAGGAGTCTGTCACAATTGAACCACACATTAGTTGTAATTCCGTCACACACAAAGGTCTTAGTGTTGGAGTTTCCATAGTTTATACTTAAAAACACGTAACTAAAACACTTTCACTAAAGAGTTGTCCGTCCCCTCTTGAATCAAGATACACCCTACCTGAAAGGTTGTTATGGATACATCCCCAGTGGCACACTATTGACTTGATTGGGCACACACTGGTTAAATCAACACTGTTGTCACATAGTTCCAATTAACTTACGTTGACCCAATGTGGAATAGGCCTTGAATTGACGTCTGTGCCAAGTGGGAAATGTGGTGCTATTTGGGACGCACTCTGACTCTTCATGACCTTTCACATCTGAACCATCTTCTGTAATCAATCTGTAATCCCTGTAATCCCCAACCAAGATTTCCGTCCCAAAACGTTTATTATCGTTTCCTGTGATAAATAATGTTTAGAAACCGGTAAATTATAATACATAATTTATATGAACAGGTTCTACACACACACACACACACACACACACACACACACACACACACACACACACACACACACACACACACACACACACACACACACACACACACACACACACACACACACACACACACACACACACACACACACACACACACACACACACACACACACACACACACATACTGGTTTCTACAGTGGTCAAACAGACAGTACACACCCAAACAAGTCAAGCAGAGATTATGACCTTTAACATGGGGTGTTAACCAAGGGTGTGTGTGTGTGTGTTGTGTGTGTGTGTGTGTGTGTGTGTGTGTGTGTGTGTGTGTGTGTGTGTGTGTGTGTGTGTGTGTGTGTGTGTGTGTGTGTGTGTATTAAGCGGCAGTAAGGGCCATGTAATTACAAGTACCAGCCATAAAAACAGCTTAAGAATGGTAACAGCCCAACACACACAAGAGATAGACACAGAGAGACAGAGATAGAGAGAGAGAGAGAGACGAGAGAGAGATGAGAGAGAGACAGAGAGAGAGAGAGAGAGAGAGAGATAGACAGAGAGAGAGAGAGAGAGAGAGAGAGAGGAGAGAGAGAGGAGAGAGAGAGAGAGAGAGAGAGAGAGAGAGAGAGAGAGAGAGAGAGAGAGAGAGAGAGAGAGAGAGAGAGAGAGAGAATTGAATTGAATTGATAGACAGAGAGAGAGAGAGAGAGAGAGAGAGAGAGAGAGAGAGTTGAATTGAATTGATAGACAGAGAGAGAGAGAGAGAGAGAGAGAGAGAGAGAGAGAGAGAGAGAGAGAGAGAGAGAGAGAGAGAGATAGACAGAGAGAGAGAGAGAGAGAGAGAGAGAGAGAGAGAGAGAGAGAGAGAATTTAATTGATAGACAGAGAGAGAGAGAGAGAGAGAGAGAGAGAGAGAGAGAGAGAGAGAGAGAGAGAGAGAGAGAGAGAGAGACAGAGAGAACAAATAGCAAAAACATATACATAGATCAAATATCAAATACAAATCTTAGAATCAACTATTAAAGACCAGAATCCACTGGATTCTCCAATTACATTGAATGAACTACAGGACAAAATACAAACCCTCCAACCCAGAAAGGCCTGTGGTGTTGATGGTTTCCTCAATGAAATGATAAGATGTACAGACCATAAAAATTATAATTGGCTCTACTTAAACTCTTTAACATCATCCTTAGCTCTGGCATCTTCCCCAATATTTGGAACCAAGGACTGATCACCCCAATCCATAAAAGTGGAGACAAATTTGACCCCAATAACTATCGTGGGATATGAGTCAACATCAACTTTGGGAAAACACAAGTTAAAGTGTACTTTTAGCTAGTCTTGCTAGCTAACGTTATATGTATGATCGGTGTAGTTATAGTGGTGCAGCGGTCTAAGGCACTGCGTCTCAGTGCTAGAGGCGTCACTACAAAAGACTCCATGCACGCTCCTCCTCTCACATTTTCCCTTTGCTTGAGGGCTTTGGTACACAACAAATCAGCTGTCTGTGACCAGGAGAAAGCTTTCCAAGCCTAACCTTCATATCATAAACGCTACACACAGCCTACATCATTCTCAACATATTAGCTAACATCAGTCAACATACTGTAGTTGCTAGAACTAACGCGTTAGAAAACCTGCTACAATCATGCAGTACAATGTACCGTCAGCAAGCAGTTCAGCAGTTACACTGGCAGGCCACAGTGACAATACATTAAGAAACCCAAAAGCTTACCTTGACTTCCAGTGTAAGAGTTCCAGTGTTGGATAGCCATAGCCAGCTAGCTAACATAGCATCCCTCTCTGGTTGAGCTGGGTGTTTGAGAAGGCTAAACTAGCTAACATAGCATCCCTCTCTGGTTGAGCTGGGTGTTTGAGAAGGCTAAACTAGCTAACATAGCATCCCTCTCTGCTTGAGCTGGGTGTTTGAGAAGGCTATACTAGCTAACATAGCATCCCTCTCTGGTTGAGCTGGGTGTTTGAGAAGGCTAAACTAGCTAGCATAGCATCCCTCTCTGGTTGAGCTGGGTGTTTGAGAAGGCTAAACTAGCTAACATAGCATCCCTCTCTGGTTGAGCTGGGTGTTTGAGAAGGCTAAACTAGCTAACATAGCATCCCTCTCTGGTTGAGCTGGGTGTTTGAGAAGGCTAAACTAGCTAACATAGCATCCCTCTCTGGTTGAGCTGGGTGTTTGAGAAGGCTAAACTAGCTAACATAGCATCCCTCTCTGGTTGAGCTGGGTGTTTGAGAAGGCTAAACTAGCTAACATAGCATCCCTCTCTGGTTGAGCTGGGTGTTTGAGAAGGCTAAACTAGCTAACATAGCATCCCTCTCTGGTTGAGCTGGGTGTTTGAGAAGGCTAAACTAGCTAGCTGCATTGGCTAGCTAAGTGAAAGTTAAACAAAAATACGACGACATCTCTCTCTCTCTCTTGCTTTGCTTCATTTTTTTCTAAATTTATTTTTTAATAACTCTTCAACTATTGTCTTTCTCTCTCTTTGAGTAAACTACTCGCCAGTGCTAGCTAGATATAGCTTATGCTTTGAGTACTAGATTCCGTCTCTGATCCTTTGATTGGGTGGACAACATGTCAGTTCATGCTGCAAGAGCTCTGATAGGTTGGAGGACGTTCTCCGGAAGTTGTCATAATTACTCTGTAAGTGTATGGAAAGTGAGCCTCCTAGGTTTTGTATTGAAGTCAATGTACCCAGAGGAGGACAGAAGCTAGCTCTCCTCCAGCTACACCATGGTACTACCCTACAGAGTGCTGCTGAGGCTACTGTAGACATTCATGGCAAAACATGTCAGTGAGATATATAGATAGATAGATAGATATTATTTAAGGTAGCCTTAGTGTTCTTTGGAACAGGAATGATGGTGGTCAGCTTGAACATTACAGACTGGGAGTGTCTTGTAAATGTTGACCTGATTAAAAACCTTTTGTTAATGGCGCAGAATTAAAATCACGGGCACCTCCGGGTGTATAGTTTCCTGCTTGTTTATATCCTCGTTGTTTTTCTTGTCCGGAGGTGGAATATATATAGCAGTCACCATAACAGATGAAAACTCTCTCTGGAGGTAAATATATAGCAGTCACCATAACAGATGAAAACTCTCTCTGGAGGTAAATATATAGCAGTCACCATAACAGATGAAAACTCTCTCTGGAGGTAAATATATAGCAGTCACCATAACAGATGAAAACTCTCTCTGGAGGTAAATATATAGCAGTCACCATAACAGATGAAAACTCTCTCTGGAGGTAAATATATAGCAGTCACCATAACAGATGAAAACTCTCTCTGGAGGTAAATATATATAGCAGTCACCATAACAGATAAAAACTCTCTCTGGAGGTAAATATATATAGCAGTCACCATAACAGATGAAAACTCTCTCTGGAGGTAAATATATAGCAGTCACCATAACAGATGAAAACTCTCTCTGGAGGTAAATATATAGCAGTCACCATAACAGATGAAAACTCTCTCTGGAGGTAAATATATAGCAGTCACCATAACAGATGAAAACTCTCTCTGGAGGTAAATATATAGCAGTCACCATAACAGATGAAAACTCTCTCTGGAGGTAAATATATAGCAGTCACCATAACAGATGAAAACTCTCTCTGGAGGTAAATATATAGCAGTCACCATAACAGATGAAAACTCTCTCTGGAGGTAAATATATATAGCAGTCACCATAACAGATAAAAACTCTCTCTGGAGGTAAATATATATAGCAGTCACCATAACAGATGAAAACTCTCTCTGGAGGTAAATATATAGCAGTCACCATAACAGATGAAAACTCTCTCTGGAGGTAAATATATAGCAGTCACCATAACAGATGAAAACTCTCTCTGGAGGTAAATATATAGCAGTCACCATAACAGATGAAAACTCTCTCTGGAGGTAAATATATAGCAGTCACCATAACAGATGAAAACTCTCTCTGGAGGTAAATATATAGCAGTCACCATAACAGATGAAAACTCTCTCTGGAGGTAAATATATAGCAGTCACCATAACAGATGAAAACTCTCTCTGGAGGTAAATATATAGCAGTCACCATAACAGATGAAAACTCTCTCTGGAGGTAAATATATATAGCAGTCACCATAACAGATAAAAACTCTCTCTGGAGGTAAATATATATAGCAGTCACCATAACAGATGAAAACTCTTTCTGGAGGTAAATATATAGCAGTCACCATAACAGATGAAAACTCTCTTTGGAGGTAAATATATAGCAGTCACCATAACAGATGAAAACTCTCTCTGGAGGTAAATATATAGCAGTCACCATAACAGATGAAAACTCTCTCTGGAGGCAGAAGGATTGGCATTTGACCATCAGGTATTCCACGAAGGGTGAACAATGGGTCAAAACCACCACTGTGCTAGAGTCAGCAAACCATCTGCTGTTGATGAAGAGACATACCCTTCCCCCTCACGGTTTCCCTGAATCCAATGTCCTGTCTGCTCCATGAATGGAAAATCAATCAAGATGGATAGCCATGGGGGGTATCTTGTCCAAAAGCCATGTTTCAGAAAAGCAGAGAGTCACGCAGTAGTTGGAAAAGTAAAGATACCTTCATAGAAAATAACTCAAGTAAAAGTGAAAGTCACCCAGTAAAATACTACTTGAGCATCAAAAGTAAAAGTATTAATCATTTCAAATTTTCCTGTCCTGCTAAGCATTTAAAATTGTAACAAGTACTTTTGGGTGTCAGGGGAAATGTATGGAGTAAAAAGTACATGATTTTATTTAGGAATGTAGGGAAGTAAAAGTAAAAGTTGTTAACAATATAAACTTAAGTACTTTAAACCACGGCAGTCATCCATCTACTTATCAACAGATTGTACATTGGCCAATAGAATGGAGGGAAGGAGGGCGGGTTTTCCCTTCGTCTTAATCTCGCCAGGGCTTCCCCTCTCCTGCCTCTGTAACGCCGGCGTTTCCTCTTGGAAAGGACAAACATTGGGTCGAAGCGGAAGCCGGAATTAAGGTTAGAAACTGCCGATCTGATGTTCAAAACTTCTTGTCGATAATAAGAAATGATAGCGGATAGATTTAAACACCAAGACGACAGCCTTACAGTATGGCACCCTCTTCATCACTCTGCCTTACAGTATGGCACCCTCTTCATCACTCTGCCTTACAGTATGGCACCCTCTTCATCACTCTGCCTTACAGTATGGCACCCTCTTCATCACTCTGCCTTACAGTATGGCACCCTCTTCATCACTCTGCCTTACAGTATGGCACCCTCTTCATCACTCTGCCTTACAGTATGGCACCCTCTTCATCACTCTGCCTTACAGTATGGACCCTCTTCATCACTCTGCCTTACAGTATGGCACCCTCTTCATCACTCTGCCTTACAGTATGGCACCCTCTTCATCACTCTGCCTTACAGTATGGCACCCTCTTCATCACTCTGCCTTACAGTATGGCACCCTCTTCATCACTCTGCCTTACAGTATGGCACCCTCTTCATCACTCTGCCTTACAGTATGGCACCCTCTTCATCACTCTTCCATACAGTATGGCACCCTCTTCATCACTCTGCCTTACAGTATGGCACCCTCTTCATCACTCTTCCATACAGTATGGACCCTCTTCACTCTTCAATACAGTATGGCACCCTCTTCACTCTTCAATACAGTATGGCACCCTCTTGACTCTTCAATACAGTATGGCACCCTCTTCACTCTTCAATACAGTATGGCACCCTCTTCACTCTGCATACAGTATGGCACCCTCTTCACTCTTCAATACAGTATGGCACCCTCTTCACTCTTCAATACAGTATGGCACCCTCTTCACTCTGCATACAGTATGGCACCCTCTTCACTCTTCAATACAGTATGGCACCCTCTTCACTCTTCAATACAGTATGGCACCCTCTTCACTCTGCATACAGTATGGCACCCTCTTCACTCTTCAATACAGTATGGCACCCTCTTGACTCTTCAATACAGTATGGCACCCTCTTGACTCTTCAATACAGTATGGCACCCTCTTGACTCTTCAATACAGTATGGCACCCTCTTCACTCTGCATACAGTATGGCACCCTCTTCACTCTGCATACAGTATGGCACCCTCTTCACTCTGCATACAGTATGGCACCCTCTTCTTGGTCCCAGATCTGTTTGTGCTGTTGTCATCATGAGTATAGTTTCCTACTTTTGAAGCTGCCTACTTGCTCCACTGAAAACCTTTTAATTCGGTAACTAGGATTGAGACATTTCATGCTGTGAAATGAACTTAAAATGTTCTGATCTCTGTTACACAGATAGTTGTCATGGATTTATAATGACCATATGTGTGAGCACAAAGAGTGGAACCTTTTCTACTGTGACCCACACACGTTGACACACACGTTGACACACACGTTGACACACGTTGACACACACGTTGACACACACGTTGACACAGCCAGGTTGCTCAAGATCAACTTTGAAATCTGACGTTCGTTCAGGTACCCAGGACATTGGGAGATGCTATCAAAACCGGCCACTAGGGGCAACGGTGAGCGATATTACCATCAAGTAGGTTTGAGTTTTGCTAGGGCGTTGTGGACGAGGGTGGCGAATGGATGTAAGCCGCGAGCACCACACACACCACACACACACACACACACACACACCACACACACACACACCACACACCACACACCACACACACACACACACACACACACACACACACGGAAAACACTCACTGTACCTGAGTCTTATTTTAGTCACACAGACAGCCCATTGTGCTGCCGGCGGAGAGAGGGAAGGAGGGAGAGAGAGAGGGTAGGAAGGAGAGAGAGATGGAGGGGTGGAAGGAGAGATGGATCAATTCATGTGGTTAGCTCTTTTGTAGGCCTGGTAATAAAGCCTCTCGCCTGCTGCCCTGCTGCCTCGACAACCCGACTCAACAACGCCCACTCCCTTCTACCTTTTGTTCTGTACAGTAGAATAGAGAGAGGTGAAGATAAACTGACGTTTTTGCTCTGGTAATCACTGCGGCTGTGTCCCAAATCGCACCCTATTCCCTATTTAGTGAGGTGTAAGCCCTGGTGAAAGCTAGTGCGCTGTAAAGAGAACAGGGTACCATTTTGGGACGCAGTCTGAGTGTTCGGAAACATGCCAGTCTGACACTTTATTGGTTTATTGGGATCCCTGATTTAACTGATTTGCCGAAGCAGCAGCTATTCTTCCTGCGGTGTTGGCCGGCGCTCCCTCTCTCTTTTCATCCCTCCTTTCTCTCCTACTTTTCTCTCTCTCTCCTGTTTGCTGTCCAGGACTTCAGGAGAATGCTTTGCCATGTTTTAGGGAGACAAGGCTTGCCAGAGGTAGAGAGGGAGGGAAGGAGGGAACATGGAAGAAGCAATGGAGGGAGGGAGGGAGGGAGGGAGGGAGGGAGGGAGGGAGGGAGGGAGGATGTTAGCCACCCACGCTACACTAGCACTAGAACAAGAACACCATTCTTCACTCTAGAACTCTCACTTACAGTATATCATGTGTACTGTGTTTAGAACTGTCTGTGTCGAAGTTCCAGAGGTCTAGAGTTCAAGACTAGGGGGGGGGGGGGGGGGGGGGGTCTATACAGGACTCTACGGTGTTGAAAGGTGCAGTATTACATGTAATGGAACGACATACACTGAGTATACAAAACATGCTCTTTCCATGACATAGACTGACCAGGTGAATCCAGGTGAAAGCTATGATCCCTTATTGATGTCACCTGTTAAACCCACTTCAATCAGTGTAGATGAAGGGGAGGAGACAAGTTAAATCCACTTCAATCAGTGTAGATGAAGGGGAGGAGTCAGGTTAAATCCACTTCAATCAGTGTAGATGAAGGGGAGGAGTCAGGTTAAATCCACTTCAATCAGTGTAGATGAAGGGGAGGAGTCAGGTTAAATCCACTTCAATCAGTGTAGATGAAGGGGAGGAGTCAGGTTAAATCCACTTCAATCAGTGTAGATGAAGGGGAGGAGTCAGGTTAAATCCACTTCAATCAGTGTAGATGAAGGGGAGGAGTCAGGTTAAATCCACTTCAATCAGTGTAGATGAAGGGGAGGAGTCAGGTTAAATCCACTTCAATCAGTGTAGATGAAGGGGAGGAGTCAGGTTAAATCCACTTCAATCAGTGTAGATGAAGGGGAGGAGTCAGGTTAAATCCACTTCAATCAGTGTAGATGAAGGGGAGGAGTCAGGTTAAATCCACTTCAATCAGTGTAGATGAAGGGGAGGAGACAGGTTAAATCCACTTCAATCAGTGTAGATGAAGGGGAGGAGTCAGGTTAAAGAAGGAGTTTTAAGCCTTGAGACAGTTGAGACATGGATTTTCTCCAATGTCTCAATTGAGAATCATTGGAGTCAACATGGGCCAGCATATATGTGGAACGCTTTCAACACCTTGTAGAGCCCATGTCCCGACGAATTGAGGCTGCTCTGAGGGAAAAAGGGGGCTGTTGAAGGTGTTGCTAATGTTTTGTACACTCAGTGTATACACATTAGCTCTATGCATCCAATTCTCACGTCCGTACAGTGGTTCCAGAGTGTACAGTACAGTTTATGGGTGTAATTTGGGAGATTTTTTGCTTATAGCAATCTTTCTCATGTTGGACTAATTCCTGTAGGCCTTGTGTGGTATGTAGACACACATGCTCTCCCACACATACACACCTAACCACATTCTCATACCTCTCTTCACCAGCCCTGGTGGTGTATGGGAGGGGTGTACCCCCCGTTGTGACAC